>PVLD010036969.1:0-10586 GCA_004027595.1 Dinomys branickii
GATTAGCTGCTTGGCCGCAGTGTGGCCCTGCCAAGCAGGGTGCAGATGTGGGCTGATCTGTTTGGTATTAGGAAACACTAAGAACATACCCAGGAGCAAAAGGCTGAGAGCAGGCTGGAGGTGTTTATGGCTGAGGGAGCGCAGTGCACTTCTGGCTGAGTGCTTCCAGCTACAAATTGCTTCTGATACTGATTTGTTAATTAACCCTGAGAACACAATTTTGCTCTTTGTTGTCCTAATCTAAGGCATACTCCTCATTCAATTGTTGAAGCATTTTAGAGAATTGGCCTTTATTTTTTTCTGGTGCTAGGGATGGAACCCAGGGCCTCATGTGTGACAGCTAAGTGTTCTACCATTAAGGTGCACTCCCAGTCCCATCTTGGGGAATTGGAACGCATGCTAGGTGAAGAGTTTCAGAGACCAGAATTCTTAATGTGTCTCTTACCTTTAGATAGCTGGGTAGGCTTGGGCTACTTTTTTCACTTTTTGTTTTGTGATGCTGGCAATGAAACCCATGCTTCATACATGCTTGCCAAGTACTCTACTGCTCATCTACACCCCCAGCCCTAGTTAACATATTTTCCTGAGGTATACATTTATGCTACTGTGTAGATATATTGGGTTATCTCCTGCCCCTGCAGGAGGGGTGGGTATGGAACCCAGGGCCTCATGCATAGCAGACAAGTGTACCACCACTGAGCTACATCCTAGCTCTATTGGATCATCTTTTAAAAGTTTTGCTAATTGAGGGCTGGGGATGTAGTGTAGCTCAGTGACAGGATGCTTTCCCAGAACCTGTGAGACTGTGGGTTCCACTCCCAGCCTCACAAAAAAGTTGCAAGTTGAAATTAAAGAACAGGTTATTGAGCTATAATTTACATGCAGTGAGATGCACAGATATTAATTTACAGAGGATGAATTTTTATGCCCAGAGGCACTCATGGGACCACATCCCAGATCAGAATGCACCACATCTTTAGATACCCTAGGAAATTCATCCTGTGCTTCCCCAAGCCACCCTTTGAAATGCTACAGCTAACTGCAATTTGAGTAGGGCATTTATATGTAAACCTTGGTTTCATTTACCTGAATTTAACTGTTTGGGTACCACCAACTCAGTAAGTATTTCATAAGAGTCTTGTCTTTTGAAACTCGTACTGACTTTTCTTCAGTGCCTTTTCATGAGCAAGTGGGGTGCTTACAGTTGTGTTTTGCTCTTAGACTGTGAAGTCAGAGCCCAGAGGACCCCATAGGCACCCATGAGGGCAACAGCAGCAGCATGGGCACACACTTCCCTGGTGCTTTCTCCCACCACTCTCTGTTTCAATTTGACACATGGAAGGAAAAGCAAGGGCAACTATTTTGACACATGATGCTGGCCATGAGCCTTAGGGTTCCCTAGAGAGCTTGCTGTGATCTACCTTCACAGTCACTCTTCAAAGCATTTGTTTTTCTCTTCTTTTACAGAGGAGGACACCGAAGCTCAGAGTGAAATGACTTGCTCAGGATCACACAACCAGGAATGGGAGGTACAGTATTTGTATTTGCCATTTAAGACAGCAGACAGACCTCCAGAATTTGGATGCTGTGTTCCAAAATGCACCCCCACATATATATTCCCAGTATGCAAAAGTCTTGTAGGACCGCCTGTTTTTCTGTTTTCTCCTTTGTATCTCACATGGCAAAGGATTTTATTGGTTTTTAAGCTAGTGAAAAATGGCAGTGGCAACTTATTCCATAGGGGCATTATCCCAGATCTCCTGGGGGAGGAAGCAGTGTCAAGTGGAAAAGGTGTTCAAATGAAGTAATAGAGTCTAGGTTTCAACTAATGGCATTGGTGAGTGAGTTCCCAGATACTACAGTGCTCAGTGAAGGAGATCATTCACCTCCATCTCCTGCTCCAAAATTTCTCCCTTCCTGTAAGTGGTGGTGGGGGTAGGGTATTGTCTTTGTCTAGTAAGGTAGCCACATGGATGACCTAGAGTATGGATAGTCACATGGCTATTTTAAATTTTTATTTCTTCAAATTAAGTAAAATTGAAAATTTAGTTTCTCAGTTATTCCAGGCGTATTTTAAGTGTGCAGTACCTACGCGATCACCATGTTGGTCACTATGGATAGAGACCAATTTTGTCACTGCAGAAAGTCCGCTTGGACATCACTAATCTCACACTGTGGTAGCCTCCGTGCTTTGTATTGCGATCTCTCACTTAGCCCTGTGTGGAGAGGCATCTGCCTTATGCTCCTTTCCCTACCATCTTCTGTCTACTTCTCTGCAAGTGTTTTTTCTCCCCTTTCCAACTTGGACTCTTTTTCTGAAGGTGGAGACAGATTTTGCCTTTGAGATGAGGCAATAGTGTATTCTCTTTGTTGCTGAAATAGAGGGAAGTTCCAGTTTTAGGGTCTTGAAATTCAAGCAGTGATAAAAGACTCCCATTTTAATTCTAATTTTTCTTTAGCCTACCTTTCTCCACAATTATTGAAAAAGAGAATTGATTTTCTCTCTCTCTCCTGGTTTTTTTTTTTTTTTTTTTTTTTGCAGTACTGGGGATTGAACTCAGGACCTTGTGCTTGTCAGGCAGGCACTTATTCCACTGAGCTATATCCCCAGCCCTCTCTCTCTCTTGTTCCCGCCCTCACTCCTCCCCTCTTCTCCCCACCATAGGCCCCCCTGTGTTCCCTCCCTCCCTCTCTGTCTCTCTGTCTCTCTCTCTGCTGAGAACTGAACCCAGGGCCTTATGTATGCTAAGCATATCTTTTACCACTGATGTATACATCCAAACTTGATTAAGATAATTTCTTAGCACACTATATACTTAAGTAATGTGAGACTTGCAGACTTCCTTCCTTTCTAATCAGGTCTTACATATACTTTGCAGTTTTTAGGGAGAAGGTTGTAGAGACCTCTAAAATGAAATTAGAGGTGAAAAGATCATGTACACCTTTTGGGTCACCTTAACATCACTTTAAGGTGCGGCTTGTGTTTGTTTGCAGTGTCAGTAGAGATTTAAAAAATATATATTTAAAATGGCATATTAATACCACAGAATTAAAGCCTTTCATTAACGGTGGAACATTTAAGACAATCACTAGTCATTGTTAAAGTAAAGAACAGCTCATTATTTTTCATATCTTAAAGATTGAACCCTTCATGATGATTAATAAAGGATAGTTGTTATCTGCTTTGGTCACAAAAATTCATGTACAAAAGAAACACTTTGGCAAATTAAAGGTAAAATTGTAGCACGGACACTTGTACCTATGCTGCTAATTAAAAGGCTTAACTTATTAGGTCTTGAGGGGGGTGGAAAAAGGAAACAAACAAGCAGAATATGCCAGATTAATTGTAGGGCCTGTTCTATTTAATCACACTATACCTTTTAGTGAAAATGACAAATCTGAGTTGTCAGAATATGGTAGATAAGGAAGATAAAGGTCATATATTTTAATGTCACAGAAGGTCTTATTAAAGGGACCTTAATTACATTAGGTACCCATGAAACATTAATTAAATACTGTCTGAAATAATTAGGTCCAAGTTACTGATGGTTTAATTAAAGCCAGTTTCCTATTTCATAAGAAAACTAAAGGTCTAGTATCTCTGTTAGCAGCATAATTGATAGTATGTCAAAAAGGCAAAATAGTAACCTTGACCAACCACAGAGAAAGGGCGGTGCGGCTCTCAGGGCCTTGTGTGTATGACTCCATTCCTCACGTGGCCTGTGCCACCACCCGGATACCTCATCACGTGTGTGTTCTCCTAAACTCTCTGCTGCTGGGTAACAAAATGTGGATGCCCTATGGAAGGGAGGTGACTATAACTCAGAGCAAACCCACCACTTAGGGCTTGAAAAGTTTATGTTGCCTGTGCAGAAAATTGAGCTGCTTTGACATGCAGCTTCTCTCTTTACAGCTATATCCTGCTTTTGGTCAGCCCTACACACTGCATGTCAGAAACGCCTGACACCCTTTCTGACCATTCACAATCATCTATCCAGAGGGTACCATGGCATGAAAAATAGACTGCCCTAAACTCTATTTTCATAACTGTTTAGTATCTATATTCCTCAATATTAATTTTCTTCTTTGGTTATACATCTTTGCAGTTAAGAGCATGAGCTTTGGAATCAGCCTACAGGGCTGCCATAACTATGCGAGCTTAGACCAGTTACTTCTTTGGCTTCGATGCCCCATCCATAAAATATTAGATGTAAATAATGACTACTTAGTAGAGTCATTATGAGGATAATGCTCACATGTATATCAGCACTTAAACACAAGTGCAAAGTTCATGGGGGGCCCTATTAAATTGATACAGATAATCTGTGGTCTCTAGGATCGTCAGGATTTGAGGTCCAGGTTGGATAATAGCTGAATCCAAGTAAATGCCAATTTCATGTAACTTTTGAATGTGCCAGAAAGAAGAGCATGTTACAAAAGTGAAAGATATGACTAGAGATTTTATGAGCTGATAATTTGTTATAAAAAAAATCCCTCCCCCTCTCTCTCTCCCTCTCTCAGATGCATTGGAGGTGGGTGATTTGGATCGAAGAAGGAAACAACTTTATTATGCTTTAGCATTGCCAGCTCCTTTTTCCTTTCAATGGACAAAAATAAGCAGGATTATAGTCTTGAAAGTGTCTCAGTATGCATTCTTTTTGCCCCTCTTGAAAGCCCTGGGAAGTACATACTTATTACCATGAGCCCTATTTTACAGATGAGGAAACTATAGCACAGAGAGGCTAAAACACTTGTGCAACTTACCACTGAGCACTGCCCGGGGATTCCAACTGCACGCACTTCGCTTTCTGTGGATGACAGTACCCTCCTGAGCTCAGCACTGTGTGAGCTTCGGTGTGCAGGAGCGTCTTGTCAAGGCCCATGGTGCTCCGTCTGGCACTTAGAGTAGGGTGGGCCATTAGTCCTGGGGGCTCAATCTCACTGGTTCTTGTGAGCTAAGAATAGATTTTACATTTTCAGTGGATTGTAAAGGAGGAGCAGGAGGGAGAGAAGAGAAGGAGAAAGAGCAGCGATAGGCGCTGAATGTGGGAGACAAAATCTTTTCAGGATTTGGCCCTTAACAGTGAAAGTGTGCTGTCCTTTGTTTAATGCAATATTTCATCAGCATTCATGCATTCAGCTCCTCTGGGCCTCTTGCTGGGCTGCGGACTGTGACACAGTGGCCCGAGAGCCTGAGACTCTGATACACCTCCCAGGGTATGCCAATGCTGCTTGTCCTTGGAACACACCTTGAATAGTAAGCCTTGCGCCTCTCACTGCCTCTGTGCCCCTAAACATGCTCTTTACCGATAGGAGTGTGCACGAATATTTTCTGTTTGTTGTTCTTCAAAGGATTTAATACCTTTGCTTTGGAGCAGGGGTGAGCGGTACTGCAGATTATAAAAAAAAGCCTTTGCACTGAGTGACACCCCAGCCCCATTTTTTGTTTTTATTTTTCAGGCAGAGTCTAGTTAAGTGGTCCAGACAGTACTTGAACTTGCAGTCCTCCTGTCCTAGCCTACCCAGTAGCTGGGATTACAGGTGTGTGCCACCGTACCCAGTGGCTGGTAACTTTTTTCAGTGTTCATAGCAGGTGAAATTTCAGCAATTCACCTTCAAAACATCCTGTAACTTTTCCAAATGGTGTGGCTGCTGCCTACTACTCTACCACCCTGTCGGCTGTACATGCCAAGGCCTGGAGTGTTTACTGAGGCCTGCGCTGCTTGGTCCGGCAGAGTCCTTTCCTCCTGTCTCTTCAGCTGCATGTCGACTTCCATGTCAAACGTCTTCCATAGAGACGCACTTTTCAAGTCTTTATCGGTGAGGCCTCATATCTCGGCTGTGGACTCTGGGCCTTTTCTTCAGATCTCCCAGCCTTTTGCCTGGGCCTATTTGTTCCTTCTCGGCTCTAGTGTGGCTTCTCTGACAGGAGCGCTCCTCATTTCACTTTGCTCCTTCATTCCATGGTGGCCCATTCCACTTACAGAGAACTTTCATCTCAAAGCTATGTGCCAACCTCAGGAGGCTGATTTTAGAAGAGGGTGGGTTTCCCCTTCCAGAATATGGTCCGCTGGTTTGAATCTAATCTGTGAGCTTTAAGTGCTAAGATTGAGGGATATAGGGCTGGGGATATAGCTCAGTGGAATAAGTGCTTGCCTAGCAATCGCAGGGTCCTGAGTTCAATCCCCAGTACCGCAAAAAAAAAAAAAAAAAAAAAAAATTATCTCAACCAAGAGTCAATTACCTAAGATTGAGGGATATAACTTCATGCATTCCTGATTCCTACCTGGTCCCTTTAATAATGAGTAAATATTAATTACATAATGCTATATCAATCACTTACCAGGACAGTGGGTACTCGGCAGTCTCCCATAGTTCAGAGCAGCAGCACCCCTCAGTGTCACACTCATCTGAGTTCTGAGCTACATTGGGGCACAACAGTCCTGTTATGAAGAGTGACTTTCTCTGACTGTTGTCCGGCTGGAGGTCCTGCTTATCTCCTTCTGGTGGCCTGCAGTGTTTGGTGGGTCATGCCATTGTACCCTTCTTTCAGTCCTGTCATTGTAAGCAGCATGGCTGCATTGGGTCTAGTATCACTTCCTGCTGCAACTGTGTTTTATTATTGTGGTTCTCTAGACCTGCGTACTCTGAACATTTCTCAATTTATTCTATTCTGCACGCCTTGGACAAGTCTCACCCTGGACAGTACCCCACCAACTCTGTAGTGGTTGAAAGGGAATCACGGCCTGTGAAGTTGGAGAGGTCACACAGAACGGTGCTGGCTGAGCAAGGCCCAAAACCTTACCTGTTGTTCTTTTCATTCTAATCTGTTACCTCACATAAAGTACTTCAAGTTTTAAGAGCACTGTCAAGCTAGAAAAATAACGTGAAGACCTAAGTTCTTTAAGTCTTCTGGACTTTACTAACTATCCTAGTAAAATAGAATTGCAGGCCTGGGGATATAGCTCAGTGGAGTAAGTGCCTTCCTGGCAAGTGTAGAGTCCTGAGTTCTATCCCCGGTATTGCCAAAAAAAAAAAAAAAATTGCAGTTTTCTCCTTTTTCTTATTTTTCAACATATGCCTGGATTGTGACTTTCTGTCCTTGCAGTAGTTCTATCAAATCGACAGGGAGTCTTGTATACTTATATTGAAAACATAACTTACTTTTTTGGGGTAAAATAAAGAAGCAGCTTCCTTTACCTGAGCACATTTGACTTTTGCAGTATTGGTGATATTATACGTAATGCAAAATCCAACACCTTCTTGCCAAGAAACTCACACACCTGACTAAAATCTCAGGAGCATGATAACCCTAAACAAGGACAGAAAGAAATTGAGAAGCAGCCAGGCTGCCATCCATCTATTTGCTCACTCATTTTGTATTTGTGGTCACTTTAATTCCTTCACTGTGGTCTTTGTCCCTTGGCCTCCTTCTTCATTCACTCAGTGAGGCCACATGTACCGAGACAAGAATCTGTGGAACGTGAGCTATGCAGACAAAGGCTTTCAATCTAGTCATTAGGTGCAGAAGATCTGTAAGCCCTAAGGAACAGCTTAGAGACATTTTCTAATCTGGGCTTGTTGGCCCACTCCTGTAATCCCAACACTCAGGAAGCTGAGGCGGGAGTATTGCTGTGAACTGGAGACCCACCTGGGCTACATAGTGAGTTCAAGGACAGCTTGAACTACATAGTGAGACCCTTTATCAAAACAAAAAACAAACCAAAAAACCAGTAACAACAATAAGGAAACAAAGCAAACAAGAAGATAAAATGTTTCTAATAGCCCCTTTTTTTCTTCTTCCAAGACAAATTAGATTTAAATACAGTGGACAGCTGTTCTTACCATTTGTTTTGAACTGTGGAAGTTTACTTCCTTCCACTGAGAAAAAATCAGAAGGCAGGGAAAGACTATATTTTCATAACTTTGTTCAAATAGAAGCAGTCAAATTTAGATCTTTTATTTAACTTCTTAGGTTTTACTTACAGCTCAATATTAAAATTGTGATAAATTGCTATCACAGGATGGTTGATGACCATACAAATAGTAGTTCTGGTTTGATCCTCAGAAAGTATAAACAGTTTTTCTCGTTGTGGTTTAACAGACATTGCCATTACTTGCATATTCCCCCTTACTTAAGCTGTATTAAATCCTAAATGGAATAAATATTGACTATTTATTTCAGAAGCCACCTTTTGAAATAGGAAGTGGCTTCAGATGCCGATGCTACTTTTGCATACCAATCAAAATCCTATGTGCTGGGACGGGGATATAGCTCAGTGGCACAAGGGCCTGCCTGGCAAGTGCAAGGTCCTGAGTTCGAGTCCTGCTACCAAAAATAATAATAATAAGATACATTTCCCTGGCTCACAAATCCTCTATGCTGTTACCTTGCATGCCCATTCCTTGGATAATGAATTGGATTGCAGGTCTCTGCACTTGGTCCACAGCGAAGTGCACACATGTACAGACTGCCAAGAGCTCCAGATTTGGAACAAAGCGACCCCAGCAAACGAATGAGCAAGTTCCTGGAGGCTGACGGCTCTGTGGCCAATTTAACACACTATAGGGTGTCTTGTTTTTTCTCGCTTCCTAGCGATGTTCCATTCAGACTTCACGACATTAGTTCATTCACAAAGGAGTACTTTGTAAGAAGAGACATCATCTCTGTTACTTTCTCCCGCGTCGCCCTTTGTCTGACCAATTTGCCCAACTGGTGACGGACTAGAAAACCTTTTTCTCCTGGCTCCCTCCTCTCCTCCTCCCCCTTTTCCTTTTTCCTTCCTCCCTCCCTCCTTCCCTCTCTCTCTTCCTTCCCTCCTTCTTCTATTTCCTCCTCTTCTTCCTCTTCTTACTGTTGACATGATGTTTTCATACAGTAACTCAGTCCCTGCAGCAATTCCTTTCATGCTGTGTTTCTGGGTTCAGAGAAGATTGGGTCTCTTTTTTTCTAAGCTAGCAATCTGGGGCACAAGCTAAGTGAGCTATGACTATTCCCAAAGCAATATTAACTTTCCCTAGGAATTGTCCTGTAGGGTTTTTAAATACTGAAATATGCAATCTCGTGTATTTTTTCATATTCCCATTTCCCATCTGGGTGTCTTACTTTGAGCAGAGTCTATTTAAGTCTTTTGCCCATTTTTATAAAGGTGAGATAGTATATACACCCTTGTGGGTATGTTGTGATAATGGGACATGTGGTGTGATCAAAATATACAGTGAATATTTAAATTTAAAAATGATTAAAGTAAAACACACGTTGCCATTAATCCCCCTCAAACTACTCCCTCTTGCTTCAAACACAACTGCTGCCGCCGAGCGCATGGAACGGAGAGGCACCTTTATGAATACGTTACGGTGTGCTCCGGTTCACTGTACTCACAGACCTGGCAGTGTGCGGCTTCTAGCTTTTCTCAAAGTCAAAATTTCCATGAAAGGAAAATGATTTGAATCTATTTGTGACATTGAGGCAGCCCCAACAGTGCAACTAAAGACAATGACAGAGGACTTCTGTTTCCGAAACTGGCAAGAACCATGGATCTAAGTGTGTCCAACGTGAAAGGGATATTTTGAGGGAGGTTAACGGAAATGTGTCTTTCACTGTAATATGTTTTTTAAAAATTTAAACATTCACCATATCATTCAAGCATGCCTTGTATGTGCATACAATATGTAATGATCCATTCAGGGCAATTCCATTTCCCATAATGTTAGCCATTTTTCTGTTGGGAGTTTACTGCTCCTTTTTCTCTAACTAGTTTGAAATATATCACAGGTTGTTATAACCAGTAGTTACCCTACTATGTTGTAGAAAACCAAAACTAATTCCTCCTCTCTAATTGCATTTTGGAGCCTCTCTTCTAATACCTTTCGGTCCCCCTCCCCACTTCCCTTCCCAGTCTCTAGTGGCCACTATTTCATTTTTTCCTTATACGGGACTGACTTTTCAGCTTCCACAAACAAGTGAGGACATGTGGTATTTGTCTTTCTGTGTCTCTCTCGTTTGAGTTAATATAGTGACCTCTAGTTCTCTCTGTGTTGCTGCAAATGACAGGATTTCATTTTTTTTCAGTAGTGGGGATTGAACCCTGGTCCTTTCCACTGAGCTCCATCCTCAGCTTCCCTTTCACCAAGTTTTTTTTGAGACAGTGTCTTCTTAAGCAGCAGAGTGCCCAGGCTGAGCTCAAACTTATGATCCTCCTGCCTTAGCCCCCTGGTGTACTGGGATTGCAGGCATTCACTATTTTGTGTGACTGAATAAGATTTCATTATGTATATGTGCGACATTTTCCTTATCCACTCATATCTATCTATCTATCTATCTATCTATCTATATGTTCAGCTATTGTGAATAGTGGTAAGAATAGGGAATGTAAGTATCTCTTTACTGTAATGATTTCATCTATGGATATATTCTCAGTAGGATTGCTGGATTATATGGTAGTTCTACTTTTAGCTTTTTAAGGGGAAATCTCTATACTGTTTTCCATGACTACTAATTTACATTCCCCCTAGCAATGTATGAGAGCTCTCCATTTCTCTTCAATTTTTCTAGCATTTATTATTTTTTGTCTTTTTGATAGTAT
>PVLD010036970.1:0-10585 GCA_004027595.1 Dinomys branickii
CCTTTTTTGGGTATCTGATTCAAAATATTGAGCAGTAGATTCCCCAGGCAGTTCAGCAGGCAAAGGTCTGCTGCAGAGGTTGCTCCAATGACTTTTCTTTGGGGGAATGTCCCTTAAGCTTTCTGCTGAGAGTTCCGCTTAAAAGGCTGTACAGATATTGGTTAGATACTCCCTACCAAGTGACCTGGGTGAGGTGTGTGAGACCGCTCCTCTGCCCTCCCAGGGTTCCCTGCAGGTATAGGGATGGATCTCCTCCCCCACTCGGTGATGTGGTCGCGAGCGCAGATAGCTCACCAGTTTTTGGAGTCCCTGCAGGCAGGAAGGTTCCATGGTGCCAGTTTATCCTTTGGGGCTTTCTGCGTGGCCCGCCCGATGCGCGCGAAGTGTGGGACTGCTGGGCGTTGCCGCTGCTAAAAATCCGATCTCTGTCGGGAGTCGCTGGAAAGCTGCGCCAGCTCGGGAGGCAGGAGGGACTGAGTTGGCTGTGTTCCCAGGGTGCTCGGACCCAGCCAAACTTCCTCCCCGCGCGGAGCGTCTCTGGCTCCCAGCGTTTGGGGCCCTCCGCGCGGCCTGCCCGATACGCGCGAAACGTGGGACTGCCGGGCGTCTCCGCCACTAAAAAGCTGATCTCTGTCGGGAGTCGCCGGAAAGCCGCACCGGCTCGGGAGGCGGAAGGGACCGAGCTGGCTGCGCTCCCAGGGCGCTCGGACCCAGCTAAACTTCCTCCCCACGTGGAGCGTCCCTGGCTCCCAGCATTTGGGGCTTTCTGCGCGGCCTGCCCGATATGCA
Source organism: Dinomys branickii (assembly GCA_004027595.1). Lineage (NCBI taxonomy): Eukaryota > Metazoa > Chordata > Mammalia > Rodentia > Dinomyidae > Dinomys > Dinomys branickii. The sequence continues at coordinate 790 of PVLD010036970.1, forward strand.
TGAAATGTGGGACTGCCCGCCAGATGTATTCTTGATCCCGGCAAAGCACTCCTCCATCCTGTAAGAGGGCCACACATCCCACCGCCATGGGATGTGGCACCTCTTGTGGGAGGGGTAGGTACCCATGTACATGGACACTGGGTGTGATCATGTGACTTACTTGGCCAATGGTGTGTGAGTGCGTGGACATCAACCACCAACCCTCAGAACAAAAGCTTTAGCAGCCTCCTGTGCACCATTCCTCTTCAGTGAGCCAAGCTGGGCTAAGACATGGGAGGCTGTGTCAGCCTGAGTGCTGGCCTTAGAAGACCCCAAGTGCACTGCCCAGGTGACCTTGGCTGTGGTAAGTCACTGAGAGAGGGGTTGTTTGTTATTGCAGCACAACCTAGTAAAATCTGACTGATACACTGAATAAAATGTCTAGAAGATAAAGTAATATTTTAGCTGGGTGTGGGGTGCACCCCCATAATCCCAGCACTTGGGGGGCAGAGGCAGCAGGATTGCCATGAGTCCAAGGCCAGCCTCGGGTACATAGTGAGTGTAAGGCCAGCCTGAACTAGGTAGTGAAACCCTGTCTCAAAAAAAAGATAAAATAATATTTTTAGAAAAGAACATTAGAATATGGTAAACATATTAGACCCAATGGTCAAAACTCAAGTTAGAGCCAATTACAGGTATTTAATAGAATAGGGTATATGGTGATGCAGAATCTTGTGATTAATGTGGACAGGATGATGAGCCCTAGTGTTAGGAGCTGAACATCTGTGCACGTTTATAACGTATATCAAAATATTCTGAAGGAAAAGCTTTGACAGGAGCACTATGTATTTTATTATCAATGTGTGATAGTTTTGTAGTTGTTCTAGAACAGTGCTTAGCACATAGTAGATACTCTAAAAATATTTATGCCATGACCAGTAAATACTCCAATAAATGGATTTTAAATGGGAATTGGAGTTCTTTTCCCTCTTTAGGAGAAGTTTTAACTTTTTGAGTCACTTAAAGTCCCCTTAGAGAAAGGAATGAAAAATTATTTTTGCCTATAATCCCAACACTCTTGGAGGCTGAGGCAGAAGGGTCACAAGTTTGAGCCCAGCCTGGGCAAGTTAGAGACTTAGTGAGAGTCTGTTTTGAAATAAATAGTAAAAAAAAAAAAAAGATAGGGTTAAAGCTCAGTGGGAAGGCCCTGAGTTCTGGGCATCGAGTCCGGAGTCATGTTCATTTCTTGTCTGCACATCATCCCAAGTGTTACATTCAGGCTGAGGGCCTCCTACAGCCTGTAGCAGTCAGCCCTGAGTTGCTGGAATAAAATAGAGTCCCAGAGGCAAATACTTTATACAGAGGAATGGTTTATTTAGCCACTTAGTGTGCTGCTTTGGAGATTCAAGCCCAAGGTCTGTGGCTGCAGTGTCTGGGCCTCTGGTGAGGGTTCTCAGGGTGAGGACAGGAGGTGCAGGGAAGCAGGAAGAAGTTGGCGCCAGCTCTGTGTGATTTACCTTTCTATTCTTTCCCCAGCAGCGATTTCTGAAGTCTTGGGAGCTTTTCTTTCCCTTTGGAACTTTTGCATACTTTTGAATACCCTGGGCTTTTTGTGACCCCTTTTTCAAGGTGAGGGGGTTCTGAGTGAGGAACCAGGCCCTAGGACATGGGACAGACAGTTCCCAGAGGGTGTGTGCACCTCTAACCTCGCTGCTGTCCATCTTGACCAGCTGTGTGGATCAGCTCCCTCCTGGGTTACCAGGGTGCACTGAGCCGAATCACAGGCGCCCTTAGGAACGGACAGCTTTCCTAGCTGAGCCAGGAGGCTTTGACGTGACAAGCGCTCACCCTGCCACTGTCGATTCTGAAGATGGAAGAAGAAGTCTGTCACTGACACTGGCAACTGAAGGGAGGAGAGGTTTATCGGGCTTACCCAGCCTCTGGGCGCGCAGAGGGGCCTGACGGAGGGACAGCTGCTGACACCATGGTGGTCAGGAAGCAGAAAGGAGAGTGCAGAACCAGCGAGGGTGTCACAGGCTTCTGGGTCCCGTCTCCAGGGATGGGCTCTTCCAAACAGGCCTTGCCCTTCGGACCAGGCCACGCCTCGGAACAGCAACTCGGCTACTGATTCGTCAGTGGCTCTGTCTCCTCGTGAATACAGTGCCTACGATCCCATCATCTTTTAAGCAGATGAGGCTTTCAGGGCACATCTCAGACCTAAACCATAACAGGGGCCGTAAGCCAGGAAGCTGGGAACGGCCTTAAACTTCAAGAGTGGCCTTGAATTCTTCCAGCAACTCAAAGGAGCAGGGAGATGGGCTCTGCCACAGAGCTTCCAGGAAGGCACCCAGGCTGCTGACACCTAGATTTCAGTCCAGTGAGATCCAGACCAAACTCCCAGCTGACAGAAATGCATGAATCGAGCCACTACATGTGTAATTATCTGTTACAGCAGCTACAGGGAACTCATACGGTGGGTGGAGAATAGAGGTTGTCCACAGGTGACAGATGTGAAGGCCCCCTCTCTAGCCCCTCCAATGACCGCCTTCCTGGCCATTATCTAGGCTGAAGCCTGATGTCATACGGCAGCGAGCTCGCTAGGGTCAGTATCAAGTTACACCAAACAGTGCTTAAACCATGACTCCATCTCTTCCTGTGGTCTCTCCTCTCTGACCCTGGATTTGTTCAAGTGAAAATTCATAGTGTTGTAATCAGGGTTTACAGGGAAGGGATTTAATACAGGACACATAATTTATAGGATTATTTTATAATATTCACCCGAAGAGTCAAATACCAAGGAGTGCAATAGATCTGTCCACACACTGGAGACCCAAAGAATCCAGCTGAGGGCCTGAATCCCACAGCAACGTCCTGCACGAGTCCAGGTGGAGGCCTAGGGCCCACAACAATGTTGCATGAGAGTCTCTATCAAGGATCTGCACTGGGAAGGCCCAAAGGGCAGCGGTGGAAGCCAGGAAGTGATGTTCAGGGCAAGGACCAGAGCTCCCCCAAAGAGAAGCACAGCCGTCCTCAGCAAGGACCCGAGCTCCTCTGACAACAGTGAGAACAGCTGCGTTCACATCAGGAAAAGCAGCGTAACAAGCTTCTTCAGGAGGATGAACAGCTCCCCACCTTCCCTCCAGTTCTCCTTTCACGCTGTTGCCAACAGTCCTCAGGTGGGCCCTTCACATCCAGCACTACTCTAACTCAGTTCAGCCGGGTGTTATAAGTTGACTATTAGTGAATCCGCCACACATGGTAATTATATTTATTTATTCATTACAGAGAATACCTGCTTTTGGATCAGTGATCACGTCCATAACTCCTTGGTGTATGTAGTATGCCACTGTATCTGTTTGTTCTTCATGGAAGTGTTCAACCAACCTTGCATTGAAAATATGTGACAAAAATTTGCATCTGCAGAGACTTTGTGAAGAACACAGCCTAATAGTGTTTAGGTGGCATTTATGTGGTACCAGGTATTGCAAGTCCAGCCAGAAGTGAGTTAAGTCCAGCCAGAAGTAAGTATGTGAAATGATTGTGTAGGTGGCATACAAATATGATGCCATGTTACATATGGGACTTGAGCACTCCAGTGAGTTTTGGAATCCACGTGGGAAGGTGCTAGAATCAGTGCCCTGTGGACACGGAGGGACCACGCCATGGTAGTAGCTAACAGTGGCCTCTCCATGGTATGACTGCATTCACACTGGAGTTGTGTGGCCCTGGCCATCCTGCCCTGGCCTTGTCCTTGGCCCACTACCAGGATTGCTGGCTCCTCGCCCAGCAGGGGCTTCCTGGGGCCCCTACCCAGTGCACCTGGGCCACATGGTCTTGAATCATCCTTGGAAAGAGGTCCAGTCTATTCCCATCTCACAGATGAGGGAGACAGGGCAGAGAGGTGTTGGGAGGCTGGCCCAGGGTCACACAGGCAGAAGTAGACCCAGGGCCTGGATTCCAAGGCAGGAAATCTGCTTCCAGCCACGGCTGTTCCCCATCATGCCGCCCAGTCTCAGAGGAGGAACTCAACTCAGATAAGTCACTGTTGGTGCCGCTTGAGGCACCAGGCAGGCTTTTGAAGCAACTTGGAATGTGCTGAGTGCTGGGGTCTTGTGTTTGGAGCAGGGATGTCTCTGGAGCAGCCACTGGATGCTTAGTCCTTGGGAGAATGCGTGGCCCTGAAGCCCCAGGGCAGAACTGGGCCTGCTTCTTCCTAGGAGCCTGTGCCAGCCAGGCAAGGTGGGGCTGGTGCTTTGTCTGCTCCCAGGACAACATGGCGGTGGCTCAGAGTCCCTTTCACGGTTCTGCCTGCAGGGGGTGGTGGCGGGAGCTGGCAGGGCATTTGCCCAGCCTGCCCTTCTCCAAGGCCTGAGCCCACTGGCATGGGCTTCTGGCTGGGAGTCTACACTCACCTGCTTGGCAAGTGGCCTTGGTGAGGCTCTGGGAACTGGGAGGAGATGGAGTCCTCAGGTGGAGGGACGGGTGGCTACTGGGCAGTGGCTGGTTGGGTGTTGAGCTCTGGTTTCATCGTAGGGAAGTCTGGTCCTAGACTCTGCATTTTAGATGAATTAATTCATTAGTTAATTAGTTAACTTTTGGCCCTGAATCAAGGCCAGCAGTTTTCCGTAGCTGTTGGTTTCAAGCAGGAGCCTAAAGTGGTATCTTTCTATGGTCTGCTGGCCATTTCAGAACTTTAGAAATTTAATGGTCAATTCATTAGAAAATAACAAATAACTAAATAAAGTTTACGAGAGAACTTCAAGATGGCGACCGGGTAGGCAACAGAGAGAACCTTCCGGAGGATGAGGGAGGAGAAAAACTGAATGATCAAATGGGCCATCATCTGTGTAACTGAGTAACAAAGGTGAAGGTAACATTATGTAGGACAGCATCCAAAGCTAATTCCCTTCTGTGTTCTCTATAATTCTGTATTTCCGCAATGGTTTTTGTGTTAACAGAGGTGAAGATAACTTTATATTATACAGCATCCAGTGCAAATTCCTTACTATCTTCTCTATAATTTGGTATTTCCTTTAATGTTTTTGTGTTAACTAATATGAAGATAACATTATATAATACACCATCCAGTGGTAATTCCCTACTATATTGTGTATAATTTTGTATTTTCTGAATTGTTTATGGCTTATTCTGGTTCATATGTCTCCATTCTTTTGTCTTTAAAATAAAATTAAAAAAAATTAGTTAACTTGCAGCACTGGGGACTAAACCTAGGGCCTGTGCCCTAAGCTACATCTTGGCCCCTTTTAAGGGGCATAATGTCAATTTGTGTTAATGGCATATGGTGGTGGGTGTATAATGCCTATGTTTATTCTTTAACTATTTCTATTGATGAATTCTTAATTTTAATTTTATGAGTCTTATCATATTAAACAATGAGTCCTCAACAGGAAAAATATCACAAAAATGAAGTACTGCATTTTTAACATTTATTGTTTATAAAAAAGCATCAAAAATTTCAACATCAGCTGATTTTTTGGTTCACAAGTTCTCAAAAATAACAGCAGAAAGAAAGCTCTGTCTGAACTACAGCAAAAATACCAGTAGAGCTTCCCAACAAAATCCTTTACTTCAACGACCACACCTAAGGCTGTCTGTACACATGGCAACTGTGTGTTCCATGCAGTTGCTGCCTACACTGGTAGCGTGTACGCTTTGTTTTCCTCTCCTACTTTGTAGGGCACAGCGGACATCTTTGGGTTTCCTATGGTTGTAGTAGGTCTTCATGATGTTGCACCTGCCTGTTCACCTGTCAGCTCATCAGTGCGCTCCACAATTTCTTTGCAGAGTTCTTGGGGAAGAAACATTCTGTTTTTTCTCTGCTGTCAGTGATCTCTTACGAGTTCCAGTTCCAGTCCTCTAAGAAAATTTCTCCATGATATTTTGCATTTGCTATTTTCCTTGTAAACTATCAAACTATTTATGCCACATGTGTTTAGGATTAAGTGAAACACAGCCATTGGTCAACGCTTTGTGTTTTGAGTGATACTGTCATTGCTGCATAGCTCAAGGACATTTATTCTGCCTTTGGTTTTGTTATAAAATGTGTTCATCTTAGTCTTCTGTTTTGTTGAGGTTTCTCTGTCAGTGTTTTTATTTTGGTGCGGTGTTGACATCAGCGGCACCAGTTTGTTTTTCTTTGTCAGATACGATGCCAGTGTTACATCTCTCTGAAATCCAGATTGTACTATATCTGTTTTGAAATAGTAACATTTCATTGGGAATTTCTGCTTTGTTCCTGCACGCAGTTCCTACACTGGTCAACTTGTGCTCTGTTAGCAAAGGTAATGTGAATTGGAAACTGGTCAACCAGTTGTTGAATGTCACATTCTGATTGGTTTGGGAGGTGGGGGCAACAAGTCTGTTCACAGCATCATTTGATTGATTACGAAGAAGGACCTGATGGCTGAGTTCCAGGATAAATGTCTAAATTGAAAGTATACTATGCCTTTGCATCTACAAGGGCATATCTTTTTATGAGTGCTTTCAGTTCAGCTAGTGAGGTGTCATAATAAACAGATTTTTGACTATGACTCTTGATGCACACAGAATGTTTTACTTGTATTTCAGCGTTTGTGTATTTCACAACATCTTGTAGCATTTTGTCTGTTACAAACAATTTCCAACACTGCCTGGCAGTGCTGGTATTCTGTCCAATAGGTTTTACCCCTGCCAAGATCCTCATATTTTCGGACCTAGTTCTAACATTAGATCATTCCATTTGGTTGCATGACCATTTTGACTAGGCAAACATAGACTCACATTGCTGTTTTCTTTGTCGTCTGAGTCAAGGAGTCTGCATTCCTTGTGCCTGTATCGGCTGATTCTTGCTCGACTTCACTGTCACAGGAACTTTGGCTCACACGACCACCATCAAAGTCATCACCATCTTCTTCTCCTTCTTCATTAGCATCTGTGGACAAATTATCTGCTGATTTCACTTTTGAGCTCCTCCAAAACTTGCAAGTCTGGTTTTTCACGTGCCATTGCACTGAATTGGGCTACTTCTACCAGAAAGATCAAAAGAAAACTATAAAAAGAATCCTAAGAGCACAGTCATTTAACAATGGGCATTTCATGGGTAAAACTTCCCTTTTGCTGCTTCAGAGCTGCTGTACATGCCTTGCGGCTCAGTCTGCCAAGCAGGTGAGTGCGCAGATGGGTTCGCCCTCTCCCCAGGCCCAGCTGGTGTGAACCACACCCACGTCTCATTAAGGTGCAGTACGTGTTTAGAGAGCAGAAGAATGGTGTGGGTGTATTTTATCCCCATAATGCTCAGGGAAACCTACGCAAAAGTGTTACGTGGAGCACTGGAGTAAAAATCCCAGTTTGACACTTTGGTACACGTGCACACACCTTGCCGTTTGTCACACCAAATGGAGAAACATGGTGATTGCTTCCTGTGTCCCCCAGGCACAGCTAAGGAGGAGCACATCTGGCTACTATAATGCTAAACTACAAATTTTCGCTAGGAAAGTGTGGTATGTGTTTATGTAACCCAATGTTATGCCTCTTTTATTTTGAGACAGGGTCTTGCTAAGTCGCTAAAGTGCCCAGGCTGGACTGTAACTTGTGATCCTCCTGCCTCAGCCTCCCAGAGTGCTGGGATTATGGGTGTGTGCCACCTCTTCCTGCTTTGATGTGGCCTCTGAAAGCAACCAAGAGATTCACTAAAGAGGCACCCTTGGAGACACTGCAGCAAGCATTTAGACTGGTAACTTCGCTATTCATGCCTGTGACCCCTAGGTGGCAGTGGTCCCCCGCCAGTTTTTCTTTTTAATGCAAACTTTCATAACAAAATAAGAGAATAACAGTTAATGTACTGTATATGCTTATCTTCAAAGTAGTTCCTCAGAGTACAACACATAGACAAGGAGATTCTTACAAGATACAAACACAATAGCTCAAAACTTTCTTTTCAGTGAATTAAGAAATTAGTACTATAAATGAAACAAATTAGCATATTTATTTAAAAATATTTTTGCAAGAACAGAATGGGTAATTTCGGGAAGTATTTGAACTTTCCCATACTTCCTGTTCATCTATTTTGCTCTATATCTGTGTATATATTTTGGATTTTTCATAGAAGAGAAACCATGCGACATTTAAGTTTGTGTGTCCGGCTTCATCTAACACTATGTTCTCAAGTTGCATTCATTTGCCGATGAATGAAGTCCTCCATTGATAACCCAGGACAGCTGTGTGGTTTGAGGATCCCTTTGGAGTTCTTTATTTCGGATGGGATCTTTTTCTCTCTTCCTAAAAGAAAAAAAAAATGGAGACAGATTCCCCACACCATCACGTTAACTTTTAAAGTATCCTGCTGAGTGGTTTTTAGTACATCCACAAGGTCGCACAGCGCCACTAGTTCCAGAGAGTCTTCACTCTGATGCAAGGTCATTCATTGGGCAAAGACAGTGAAGAGCGGAGGGAGCAGAAGTTGTCTTGTTGCGGTGACCAGGAGGAAACTCTCATGCTGCTCACACTTGCAGGCAGCTGGAGGTTCTGGGGTCGCCGCCCCTCTGGAGCCAAGCTACTTACTTCCTGTCTTTCTCCAGGTCTATGGCAGGAGCTGATGGAGGTTCCCGAGGGGGAAGAACTTGAACCTCTTTCTCTTTGGCTCTTCCTGTTTCTGTCCCCAGAGCACAGGGAGCGAGGGAAGAATCACAGGAGGGCTGGTGTGGGGGGCTTGCCTCTGGCCCCTCACTGGCTAAGCTGTGGGGTGGGCACACACTCTGCTCTGCACCAGCCTGGCCTGGAATGGGTGCGTTGACAAGGCTGCACAGGATCACAGCCTGCTTCTGGTTTGGAAAATTCTGTGGGTGTGACCCCAGTGGGAGACACCCTCTCTCCTCCACTCCTGAAACCTGCTCTCTCCACCTGTGTTCCCTGTAGCCTTGGGAGGGCACCTCCAAGGTTCTGTGTCTCCATGGCGAGGGATGAGCAGAGCTTGTTCATAGGCACTGGGTGAACAGCCACCACATCCATGGCCCACTAGGGTCTGGACTGTACCCCAAAGTCTATGTTTTGAAGGCTTGATTCCCCAGCCTGTGGCCCTATTGGGAAGTGGAAGGACCTTTAAGGGGTGGGGCCTAGCTGTAGGAAGTTAGTCAGTGGAGGAGGTGTGTCCTTGAAGGAGTATTGCCTTCCCCTCTTTCACTCACTTATGAGGCAAGCAGCTCTACTGTACTATGTGCGCCCCCATATGATGTTCCGCCTTGCTACAGACCCAGGAAACCAGCTGAGCATGGACTGAACCCTCTGAACTGTGAGCCAAAATAAACCGTTCTTCCTCATATGTAGTTTGTTTCAGGTGTCTTGTTACAGGAGTGGAAACCTGACCGACACACCCATTCATCAGAAAGGGCTTGAAGGAAGAGCCCAATGGCTGTTCCTCTCCCTAGGTGGTCCCCAAGGATGCAGAGGATGTTGCAAAGTTGTACATCACCCCAAGAAATCCACACATACACTGCAAAAGTGCAGTCAGTGCTCACTGCATATTCCATGAGGTAAGTCTAGCATTCCCTCAAGGTTGGGCCATTAGTTCTGAATGATGGATGAGGGAGGAAGTGAGTGACTTCTTCATGTCTGGGCTAAGGGAATGAAAAGCTGATGTATGCTTGTTATAGTTTGGACCTGGATGATCTCCAAAGCTCATGGGTTGAAGGCTTTTTCACCAGCCAATGGCACTCCAGGGAGTTGGTGAAAATTCTGGGAAGTGGGGCCTCATTGGATAAAGTATGTCACTGGGGGTACCCTCGAAGGGTACAGTGGAACCCCAGCCTCTTTCCCTTTCTTT
>PVLD010036971.1:0-10581 GCA_004027595.1 Dinomys branickii
TATGGGGCACCCTGGAGTCACAAGTCTGGGAAGCAACGGACTCACTGCTCTGGATAAATTCACAGTTGCTCGCTGGGATTCTTTTCAGATCAGACTTCCTGGTAAAGTGTCCATGTGATGAACGCTGGAAGAATTCTTCTAAGGTGCTGTAATTAACTTCAGTTAAAGAAAGAAAAATGCACAAAATATAAGAGACTTACATCAAGAAAAACAGATATAGAAAGTTTTACCTCTTTATCACATTTTCTTTCAGCAGAAAATTGGAAATTTTCAACTTTCTAGAGAATAATACTGGAAAAAACATTTAACCAACATTGACTCATAGTAATTATCATTCCTTAAATCTGAATGTTCTTGAAAAGATAAAATAAAATACGGATGTTACCAGGAGACTCTACATACGCATCCATTCAGAACTTATCAAAGTAATATTAATATTCGGAAAGCAGGAAGATAGACGCTATGAGACTGTGAGCAGCACCACAGAATGGGCCGTGGGAAGCGTAGGTGCTGTTGTTTTTCTTGTACAGAAAAGTGGCTTCCAGAGGCCAAGTGCGTACACAGCCTGTCACAGGAATGCGGAGCACCAGCCTATATTGTAAGACCTCTTCATGCTTAGAATGTTACCACCTCATTTTTGATGTATTAAGGAGTTCTGCATTATATGTGGTATACAATCTTAGTGTGCCTCACCTCAGCTTCCTAAAGAGGGAAATAGATTTGAAATTAATGTCAAATACCATTTGGCAACCAAATGAGAACAAAAAATATACTAAAGTTCTTTTCACGAGAGTATGTCCCATATCCTTTCCCAGTTTTACTAAAAAAGGTTATAAACAGAGGGCTGTGGACGTAGCTCAGCAGAATAGCGACTGCCCGGCAAGTGCAAGGTGCTGAGTTTGATCGCCAGCACTGCCAAAAAAAAAAAAAAAGTCAAAGCAATTCTACTCAAAATACAAAAGAATTCACATACATAAACTTTAACAAGTTTTTTAAAAGTTATAAATAGAATACATAATTGCTAGCATATTCTGAGGGAGCAAAATATCTTGATAGAATTCCAGTAAGAGTGATTTCTCTGATTTCATAAGTTATTTTCTGTGCTCTTCTTGTGATGTAAGACTTTGTGGATAATAGTGACTATGGCATAGACTTTACATGTGTATTATATATGTCAGTAAAGGAAGCATTTAGGCTGATATCATATTCCAGCTAATTTCGTAGGATGTAACTTTTTATCACATCATAAGGAAATGTCAATGTCTGTCTGACATTTGAATACTTTTGCCCATATACAGCAAAATTATTTCTTAAGTCACAGAAATTGAAAACTACATACAATAAATACTGGGCGTTCATACAAACAAAATGTGTTTTTAGTCAGTCAACCTAAGTATCAACTATGATTTCTCAGTAGTTTAAAACAATACATCATGAGTAGTTGGAACTCCACCGACATGCCCGACTTCATCCTCCTGGGGCTGGCGGACTCTGAAGAGACGCAGCTGCTCCTCTTCCCGCTCTTCCTCCTCATCTACCTGGTCACGGTGCTGGGGAACGCAGGGAGGATGCTGGTCATTCGCCTGGATCCCCGGCTGCACACCCCCATGTACTTTTTCCTCTCCCACCTGTCCTTTCCTGACCTCAGCTACTCCAGTGTCATCGCCCCTAGAACCTTACAGACCCTGCTGACGTCCTCCAAGAGCATCTCGTTCCTGGGCTGCTTCACTCAGATGTTCCTTTTTATCCTCTTGGGTGGCACTGAGTGCTTCCTTCTGTCCTGCATGGCCTATGACTGCTATGTAGCCATCTGCAGCCCTCTGCGCTACCCAGTCATTATGTCGCAAAGACTATGCCATACCCTGCTTTCTAGCTCATACACAGTTTGTTTTATGGAATCCACTGTGAATGCAGTTTATATGAGGAAACTGCATTTCTGTAACTCCAATGTCATCCATCACTTTTTCTGTGACTCATCCGCAGTGTTAGCCCTGTCCTGCAGTGACACATCTGAGGTTGAAATCACGATATTCACTTTTGCTGGCTCTACCCTGGTGCTGTCGCTCATCACCATCTCTGGATCCTATGTGTCCATTCTCTCCACTGTTCTGAAAATCAGCTCCATGGCAGGAAAGCAAAAAGCCTTCTCAACCTGCGCCTCTCATCTCCTGGGAGTCACCATCTTTTACAGCACTACGATCTTTGCTTAATTAAAACTGAAGCAGTCCTACTCCCTGGGAAAGGATCAGGGGGCTTCTGTGTTTTACACAGTTGTGATCCCCATGCTGAATCCTCTCATCTACAGCCTCAGAAACAGAGAGGTGAAAAATACTGTTGTTAGAATCATGCAGAAGAGAGGGGGCTGCAGTCAATTAAAATAGCACTGGCATTAGTGTTTACATTAATTTTTACCCATTTTTTTAATAGGAAGTTTTTAGGTCTGTTTTTTAAAAAAAAAGTTTTGTTGCCGTTGTCGTTTTCCTGTCCGGCTGTCTTCACTTTGCAAACGTGACATTGGACATTTCCAGGCACATGTTTATAGACACTTACATCACCTCCAGCCATCGTGACGTGCTTTAAATCTGCGAGTGAGTGCGTGTGACTTCCAGAGCAAAGGCAAAGCAGGGCAACATGTTTGTTGTATTGAAATCTACATCACACAATATTCGTGCATACTCTAATTTCAGAGAATTTTAATATTAAATTACTGTATATTTTCAGAAGTATTTCTGCTTATAATGGAGAGTAATTGTAGCAATGATTTGAGAATTGGCTTTAAAATCAAGATTTCATAATTTAGATTCTGGATTTTCCACTTTTCTACCTTACAGTCCACACTAACCCACTGAAATTCTAAGGGTCAGTATGGCCAGCTGCACAAGATCTATAATAATTCTGTGTTTGATCAGAAGACGGATGTAAAACTTTTGCGACCTTCACAGTGGATACTGGCTATTATTGCAGGCCTTGCTTCCCTATAATATTTAATACAAAACCATTTTAGAATAATAGTCCTTTATGGCTTTTTGTTAATTTGTAAACATCACATCATAAAAGGAATGGAGAGAAAACCAGAAGCCAGCAGCTCCCAATTCTGAATGTAGAATAAAATGAAGTAGATTTAAGTTATAAGAATGTGATATGTCTTAAAATTGCAAACAGCTTGGAAAATGCAAACGACCAGAGAAAAGGAAAACACTGCATTACTTATTGACAGTTCTGTGCATGTTCTTCTTGATCAGTGATTATGGAGGTCTTTACATATTTAACATAGCTGTAATTTCTTGTATAATATGTGCTGCTTTCTTTATTCACTTTATAATTTTATAACTAATGACCTGTGTATCTTGCAAGATTAACATGTTCTCAGCACTTGAGCAACATTCAGACTCACGGTGGAGCCTCCAACCGGAAACGAGGTGAATTTGCCAATTTAACAACCTGTGCACACTGGTACCTGCTAGCTTTGCTCTTGCAAACCGCGCTGAGGCTGCACCTGTCTGTGACACTACAAGCAGCCTCGGCCCGCTCTTCTCTGTCTTTCACTTGAGGCCTGTGGCATCCTAGTAGCTTAGATCAGGAAGAGATAAAATCTCTCTCTTTTCTGTTTACATTGTGACCACACACTCTGTGATTACACTTGGAAATTTCTCTTTGCCATTTTATGGTTATTTTATAAAGTACAGTTTCATTTTACAGGTAAACGTTTTACTTAAACTGACATAAAATTTATTATAATGATTGTTTTAGTCCAAGGATGTGATTGTTTAAATTATTTATTTTTTGAATTTTGTATTAATTTTTGTAAGATTATAGTTGATAATTTGGTTGTCTAAAGAAAAATGCAACATCTACTTTTAAAAATAAGTTATCTCAGTGTGTTACTAATTCAAAACTTGCAATGAATTTATTCAAATATCTTTAAATGTACTAGGTTGCTCATATTTCTCAATGAGTAGCAAATTCATGTATTATAATATATCACTATTATTTAAACTTATCGTTTGTTGCTCCTTTTATATCTCTGTTTGGTAAACTCTATATTTGTAGGTATGACTAGTGCTTTTTCTTTGCAGTCAAAATTAAGAATTTTAATAAATATTGAACTTTCAATGTATTGTTTGCTGTCATATCTGATCACATAAAAGTGTTAAACATTTCATATATTTATCTGATTTTTTTTCACTTGTTCATAAAATTTAATTTTTCCTTACACTCATTTTTATGTATTTTTATGCATTAGAAAATTTATACTATTTTTTTGTTAGCAAAACTGTCCACAGAATCAATAACTTTGTAGACAACATTTAAATTGAAGAAATTCTTAAATTTTCATTAAATGAGAGCTATTTTATTCTCTTTATTACATAGGGTGGAAAGTGTTCATATCACGTTCTTAAAAAAGCATAATATAATCTGTTGGCCATAAGAAACATTTAAACTATTTGCTTTTGCCCAGTTACTTTTTCCTTTTACAGTTACATACACCTCGTAATGGAAGTTACTTATCTGAAATATTTTGAGATCTCACGCCCTCTTCCTTGGTGCCAGGTCAATGTATTATGCAACATGAAGATGAATTTTCAAAAGACAATAATGCAGCCTAGCAAAATACGAACACCTGGTTTTGCTTCCTAATAATTATTAGATGGACGGTAATACACTGTCATAGTTTACTGAAGCAGAGGCCACTGAAAACTCAACGTTGTTCACTGTTTTGTTCAGTTGCTAATGGAAGACAGTGTGTTTTGCACTAGTGGCCAAATTTTCAAAAGTACAAATAGAAACATATGTAGGAAATGAAGAATAACTTGTCAGATGCTGGAGAATGACCACCAGGGTAATTGTATTAGGAAACAGTTTCCCTAGTGCAATGAAATACTCAGGAAATGACTCACTTAAGATAGAACAATATTCATGGCTATCACCTGAAGATATCAGTGCTTCATAATTGCCCTGTGTTTAGGTACTTTGGACTTGGTTGATTTTGGGCAAATAATTCAATGTTCATCTTTTCCCATCATTTGCTCCGCTGCCAGCTTACTTTCCCCACAGACTAGAGAGGGCTCCTCCAACCTGCTGTCCGCACTTCAGGGTGAAACACGGGTGAGGGTCCGATTTACAAACCACACAGATTTCATCCGTAAGATTTTCATAAACCACTTTAATTTATTAAGTAGACAGTTACTCTTATTACCTATCTCTTCTCATGCACCTTTAAAGGAGTTCAATTTTAAACATGAAATTTGTAAGCAGAATATTTGTGTAATATATTTTACCTTCCATTTAGTTTTGTTAGGACTTGGTGATATCTTTATTTTATAGTTTATATAATATCTGTTGCTCCTCATGCACTAATTAACTCTGATTTTAATGTCACATAGCATATTAATACCACCTAATATCACCTAAAATAATATATAAAATCATTTTTTTTTCTTGGTGCTGGGGGTGGAGTCCAGGTCTTGGAATACAACCGGCCAGGCCTGCAGAATTCAGTCATATTTACAGCCCTTGTTAGCCAACCTGCGACATAAGACCCCTGGAATAATATTAAGCAATTTTCCACAAGTCCTTGTTATTCTGATAAATGTTATTTTTATGTGGCTTTTTATGATACAATAGTATAATTTTCCTTCAGTCCTTTATTTTCAAGTAACTGAAATAATAATTGACAATATTTGTCACACTTTATTTTATAGTTTTGTGTTTGTCTTCTTTTTCCGTGCATACCCTCAAGTGCCCTTCGTAGGTGCCCTTCCCAGGGTCCCTTGACCTACTTAGACAATGGCTTGAGAAACTTTTCTTGAAAATACTGACTACTGTATGATTGCACTTCCCCTACTCCATTCCTTCTTTATGTGAGGGCATCTGAGACTGCCCTCCAGTTATTAGGCATTTTTCCTCTTTTCAGTTTCTTTACATTGCTTCTGCTCAGAACAGTTCTGTTGTTTCATTTTCAAGTTTGTAATTATTTCTCCCCATGCAGTGACTGTTGATGATTTTGTAGGAGTCTGTGTATCTGGTTTTGTGAGTGAGTGTGTGTGTAAGGATATGTGTGCACATATGTATTTACAGCACTGGACTGAATACTTTACGGTATTCAGTCCAGTGCAGTAAATCTCTCTACCTAGTAGAAACTCTGACATATTCAGGGCTATTGTTTGTCCTGAATGAACAAGAAATTTTGTTCAAATGACGATCACTGCTTGTAGACAAATCCTACCAACAATGTGTGTATTTGAACAAGTTGATTGCATGAATTATTCACACACGTGTTTCACAGTGATGAACGGAAGAGACTTGAGAGTTGTTGTAGGCTCTTTCAGTTGCAGGTTCTCTGGTTTCGACATCTGCTTTTGGTATTTTACATATGGTTTAACATACAGCTGAGATTCCTACATGCTTGTTGTGTTAGATCTTTATCTCATATTTTGCACAGAATGAGTAATTTCATGAGTTCCACAGCTTCTGGGAAAGGATATGTCTTTCGAATTTAGATTATGTGAAGGAAGGTGAATTCACACTTGGAACAATTCCACTGAAAATTATGACTTTGTAGATTAACTTGATTTAAAGAGAATGGTAGAGGAAGTCATATTGGAAGTTCTTCCAAGTTATGGGCAAATGGAACTTCTCTCTCCCATTGCTATGACTTTGAGAATCTTCTCTGTGAAGAACACCACCTTTCCCGCACATGACCCACGTCTGAATCGTGGAAATGCAACGGTGTCAGCTGAGCCCTGTCCTGACGTCCCCTCTCCACGCTGCTCTTGCGCTGCTGCACCCTTTCGCGCTGCCCTTCCTTCTGCTCCTTCTGTGGCTCCTCCCCCCCTCCTTGCTCTCTCCCTCCCTCCTGTCTCTGTTGCTTCCGCCCTTCCTGCCTCCTGCTACAGCCCTTCCTTTCCTCCATCCTCCCTCCCTCCCTCCACTTTCCCTCCCGCCCTGCATTTCCTCCCTCCCCGCTGCATCCTCCCTTCCTCCTTCCCTCCCTTCCGCTTATGTTTTGGGTCTATATCCCGTTAGTTCAAACCCCAAATACGTAAGCCCTACAAGTCACAATGAATGCGATACATTATCAAATGCAGTGGAAATCATTTCTACAAAACATTTCATATACATTACTTTTCAGTCTTCTTTCTGTCATTGAATTAATGACAAAAGTGAAAGAAATCAAGCAATTCCTTCATTGCTTTATACAACAAAAACTTAACAGCAGGAGCTCTGTGGCTAGGCAGTTGAAATTTTAATCTGGACATTGCAGCTATGAGACACTGAGCTAAGTATTTAAATTTTGTACATGGTTTTCACATCTGGGATAGAATGAAATGGTACAATTTTATGGAGTTATAATCACAGAAAGTACGCGTGTTGATGTATTACTGTAATTGTCGAGTACCTAGTAAGTTGCACAGACGTCCTGACTGTCGCTGCTGCAAGGGAAAAATAATTTTGCTCAGCTGCCTCTGGGTAAGTGTGAAGACGGAGTGACAAAGATAATTCAGCTGCGATGGGTCTGCAAAGCTGTTCCATGAAGTGTTCCCTGAGAGTGGGGTAGAAACGACAAGTCTAAGCAGGCGCCGCTCATAATCCGCGTTAGTGTTTACGGTCCGTGCGCGCGGACACTGCGCCTGCGTCCTCTGTAATCACCCTCGCTCTGCCGCCCGCTCCTCGCTTCCCTTTGCACGATGGGCATCATCGCCCTGGTTCTGTATCATTTCATTCCCGCTCTCTCTCTCTCTGTTTCTCTCTGTCTCTCCCTCCCTCTCTCTGTCTGTCTCTGTCTCTCTTTCTCTTTCTCTCTCTCCCTCTCTGTCTCTTTCTCTCTGTCTCTGTCTGTCTGTCTGTCTCTCTCTCTTCTGACACAGGGTTTCACTCTGAAGCTCAGGGCAAAAACTCACTGTGTAGAGACCGCTGAGAAAGTCCTCCTGTCCCATATTCCTGAAGGTGTAAGCTGCAGACTGTCGCCATGCCTAGCTCTCGTGGGTCTTCCTGTTTTGTGTGTGTGTGTGTGTGTGTGTGTGTGTGTTGTTTTTGAGCGGAAGATCATTTGAGAAAATGTCTCCCTTTGTAGTCCGGGCTGACCTTGAACTCAGTACATAGTCGCGCTCACTTCAAACCTTAGTTATTCTCCAGGCTCAGTCTCCCATGTGCCGTGATTACAGAAAGGCACCACTATACCTTGCTTTTCTTCCCTTCTTTCCTTTTATCTTTCTATCATTTGCATTTTCTGTTTCTCATGTAAGAGGAACCACGCGTTCAAGGGTACTGTCCACGCCCACAGACACCCAGCCTGCGTGGAGACTGAGGAGCCGCAGCATCACCGTGTGGATGAGAGCTGGCGATCAGGGACAGCCCGTACATACGGGGTAAAAAGACGAGGGACTGAATCAAATTTCTCCTTGCCTGTGCTGGCAAGCATAAGGACCTGAGTTTGATTCCAAGTACTGCCCAAATGCTGATAAAAAATTAAATTATAAAGAGGAAGGAAACCTGAGCTGAACCAACTGAGGAGGGACAGAAGCAGTGGTTCGCAGTGTCTCCCTCAGCAGTGAGGGAAACCATCTTGGGTCTGCAGCCATCTTGGAAGGCCCCTCCCTGCTGCCTGAGGAGAACAAGCAGGAGGAGGATTCAGACATCACGGGCCTCGGCAGGCGTCAGAAGGAACGTTCTCTGCCTTGGTAGGTGGGAGAACAGAACACCCCTTTCTTTCCAGACCTTCAGGCTGTGGTAGCACTTCTCTCCAGACAGACAATGACACACACTAACAGTTAGGTTGGAGCCTAAGGAAGGGCAACTGAGATGCAAACACTGAAATAAGCAGCTGAGGACAGTGCCCCAGGGCCTGGCTTCCTGCAGACCAAATGGGGGTGGGACATTCTCAGTGGAGTGAGACAGGGAGCAGGAAGCCTGGCTGGTGGTGAGCACATGCAGCCCGGTGAAGGGACACAGTGAAAGCAAAGAAGCATCACACAAGAGACAGGCTTCTTTGCACACCGCTGCAGGCGCAGTGCGCAGGAGCAGGAGGATTTCTGGGAGGTGGGGGCTGAGGCTGAGCGCAGGGGCAGGAGGAGCGGAAGGCTCTGCACGTGCGACTCATATCTGTGTGAAGAACCTGACACCCTCGCTCCTTCGCTCTGAGTCAGCAGGGCAGCACACAGCCGTCAGGCACCCAACCACCTGGGAACAAGGCTCGGACTAAGGCACAGGGGCCCTGCACACAGGACGGGCAGAGACTGTGCTTTGCTGTCACCCTCTTCCGAAGAGCAGAGCAGACTGAGGGGCTCGGGCAGCACGTTCCACCCCTGACAGATCTGGCAGAGCACTGATGTCACCACACAGGAGTGGACCTAAGCCTCCAGGCTGTCGGAGGTGGCTTCTCCCATTGGGAAAGACGCTGAGAAGGACACTGGGAAAAGACAGAATGGGTTTCATGTTTCTCCTCTTAAATACTCCACACAGATACTCTAGGGGAAATACTGGTTTCTAGTATAGATGCCCCGCAAGGAAGGACAAATCCTGAGTGTTGCTTTGTAAGAGTTCAAGCCATGGTGTTTGCGCCCATACTGTCTTAGCTGGTCTGGTTATGTTCTCTCACTGCCTGGGTGTTTCACACGGCCCGCTAACGGTGTAACACACACGTGTCTCTCAAAACTTTCATGGGAAGAATTATTCTCCCCCTCTTCATCTATGTCACCCTCCTCTCGCGTTCGTATTCCTCCTCCCTCCGTCTCTTTAGTGTCCTCTCCGGCCCTCTTTCATTCTTAATGAAAGACCTCCCTGCCAGCCTGTCTCAACTTACCCATCTCCCTTCCTGGTTTTAAATGAGCAGCAAAGGTGGAGAGTTATCTAAACTAATGATAAATTATATGTTGTTGTACGATTTGTTCTTTGGATACTGACTTTAATGATGATTCTTCTGTCTGTTTACAACTGTGGTCTTAATTCAACTTGTGGAAGAGTTCAGTAACAAGATCTGAACCCTAATCCTAAAACTAACCCTTAAGAAAATATTTCAGCTTGCTGTTGTATTTGAATTTCTTGTTATTCAAGACAACATGTTCTCTGACTAAATATAACCAAGCCAGTGTATTTCCACTGTTTATTCCAAAGTTTATATTAGTGTCCAGGCTGAATAGATCTTTTAGCTTATTATTCTAATATATGAAAATCAAGAAACTAAAATCATAACACATTTTATGAACATAATCTGTAGATGAAGCCAGTCACACAGACGAGCCAGAATGGAGATTCTGCCCCATTCCTGTGCAGTCTGAGGTTGTGAGTGCTTCAACCCTTCAGCTGGGAGGGCTCAGTTCTCTTAGTGAAGAATGGGAAACCGTCCACAGAGTAACACACAGACTTGTTGCTTAATAAGAGGCTGACACACCAGGGCGTGGCAGAATATATTTAGGCATAGAATTAGAACAAGGCACTGAACACATGGTGTTATGATAATTATGACACCTAAAAGTACATTCCACATTAATTTTTTTCTCACAAAAGGGAATAAGCCAGAGGAAGCTACTATTATATGAACAAAATGCTAACAGCTCTTGCTTGTATCGCTTCATTTTCTTC
>PVLD010036972.1:0-10582 GCA_004027595.1 Dinomys branickii
TTTTGGAGAAAGACCCATGTGCAGCTGAGAAAAATGTGTATTCTGATGCTGTGGGGTGGAACACTCTGTAAACATCTACTAAGTCCATCTGTTCACACTTTTGGTTCAGGTCTCTTATTTCTTTGCTGAGTTTCTGTCCGGTTGACCTGTCTCTTTGCGTCAGAGGGGTATTTAGGTCCCCTATCACAATAGTGTTATTCATTATTTGATTTTTCACGTCTGTTAAGATTTGACTTGTAAAGTTTGGTGCTCCATTATTTGGTGAATAAATGTTTAGGATTGTTATCTGTTCCTCTTGCAGCTTTCCCCTGGCTAGTATGTAATGGCTTTCTTTGTCTCTTTTGATTGTTTTTGGTTTGAAGTTTACATTGTCTGCAAACATAATAGCTATCCTTGCTTTTTTCTGGGGACCTGTTGCATGGAGAATTGTTTTCCATCCTTTAACTTTCAGCCTGTGGATTTCCTTTTGAGTAAAATGTGTTTCCTGTATACAGCATATCGTTGGATTGTGTTCCTTAATCCACTCTTCCAATCTTTTCCTTTTGACTGGTGAATTGAGGCCATTTACATTAATGGTTATAATGGTTATATGTTGGCTTATACTTGTCATGCTATTTACTTGTTGTTGTTTTCCTACTTTTGCTATCTGTTTTCTTACTTGTTCTGTTTGAGGGTTCCTTTCTATTGTTGTTCTTGAGATTGTGGTCACTTTTTTCTCTGTCTAGAATATCTTTTAGTGCTGTTTGCAATGCTGGTTTGGCACTCATGAAGTTCTTCTGTTGTTCTTTGTCATGGAAGTATTTTATCTCTCCATTGAATTTGAAGGATAGTTTTGCAGGATTCTTCAGTCTGGGTTGGAAACTGTTTTGTCTCAGAATCTGTAATACCTCGCTCCAAGCTCTTCTTGATTTCATGATTTCCGTGGAGAAGTCTGCTGGGATTCTGATGGGCTTTCCTTTATAGGAAAGGATCTGTTTCTTTTCTCTAGCAGCTTTTAATATTGTATTCTTTTGCTGGATGTCTGCAATCTTGACTATTATATGTGTGGGTGTGGCTTTATTTGGGTTATGGCTCGTTGGTGTTCTATATCCCTCGATTAACTGTACTTCCGTATCTTTTACCATGTTTGGGAAATTTTCTGCTATTATTTCAGCAAATATTCTTTTTATATCATTTGTGGTGTCTCCTGCTCTTTCACTGATTCCTATTACTCGGATATTATTTCTTTTTGCCTCATCTTCCAACTGTTGGATTGATTTTTCTTGGATCCTTGATGACTTTATGAAATCCTTCCTTTCACACTCATTAGCTGCTATGCTGTCTTCAAGATCTGAGATTCTATCTTCAGCTTCATTTAAGCGGTTTTGAAAGCTTTCAGTGGAATTTTCTAATTCCTGGCAATGTCTTTGGACCTGTTTCATTCATTGTAATTCATTCCTAAATTGCTCTTGTAACGTTTCCATTTGTTTCCTATTTTCTTCTATTCTTTTATCTATTTCTTCTCTATGTGTGCAGAAAATTTCTTCCATTATAGTTTTCACTTCATTTTTTGTCTGAGAGATTATTTCTGCTTTAATTTCTTTTGTGGCCTGATGGAGTTCTTTCTTTACTATGGATGTGATCTTTTCTGAAATTGCGGGTATGTGACTTATTTCTGCTTTAATCTGTTCTATGGCTTGATGGAGTTGTTTCATTACTTCGGGCATAATCGTTTCAGAAATTGCAGGTATGTGGCTTATTTCTGCTTTAATCTCTTCTATGGCCTGATGGAGATGTTTCTGTATTTCAAATGCAATCGTTTCACAACTTGCAGATATGTGGCTTCCTAGTTCCCCTATGTCATCGCATCCAGGATTTGTTCTGGGTGGGGTTGAGTTCTGAGACTGTGTTTTGTTCTTCTGTCTTCCCATTTTGGATACCAGATTCAAAATATTGAGCTATAAATTACCCAGACAGCTCACCAGGCAAAGGTCCATGGCAAAGGCTGCTCCAATGGCCTCCTTCTCTTTGGGAGAATGTCCCTTAAGCTTTCTGCCAAGAGTTCTGCTGAAAAGGTTGCTCGCATGCTGCTTTGTGGGCCATGCTCCTCCCTGACTCAGAGATCCAGGTCGGGGTGCGTGCACAGCTCCCCTGCCCAGCATTCCACGTGGGCAGAGGGGCCGCCCAGACGTTCCTCTGTGGGCCGAGCTCCTCCCCCATGCAGTGATCTCTTCTAATATTCTTTTTACAAGCTTAACAATTGAATTCCATTCACAGGGGTGGAGTAAGTATGTTTGCACCAACCTACTTCCTTGTAGAAATATATTAAAAAATAAAAACCTGGGTTCTCCACTTATTGGCAGCGTTAGACATTCTTATATTTAAATGCATAGAAAAGAGCAGTGCATTTGATTTGTGGTATGGATGTGTGTGTGTGTCTGTCTGTCTGTCTATCTGTCTGTCTGCCTGTCTCTCTGTGTATATTTACCATGAAAATTGATAATGGAGCTGGGTTCTCTAAAGGACATAGAAGGACTCATGGGATGGACAGTTGTGTATGTCTACAGAGGACAAACATCCTTCTGTCTAAATTTCCAGAGACTCCTGCAGCTAACACAATGCAGGTTGTGAAACAGTGTGTGACCGGGGGAGCAAATAGCCAGCTTCCTGATTCTAGCCCTGTGTTCCTTCCTACTCACCTCCCTTCCTCCACCTGTTTAAACCTGTTTCTCTCACTTGGCCCTGCTTAGATAGGGTACTTAACTGACAAGGACCTGCTTGTATTTCTTTCCCGGTGCTGAAGTGACCTGAAAGAAAATGGCATCATCACACTGAAGGACAGTATGGCTTAGGAAGGCAGTGTCTTCGATCTCTCTGACAGCAGTGCAACTTGGAACATGGACATTCTCAGGACCTTTGTTAGGAAGAATGTGCTGTTGGTACTGGGCCGGAAAAAGCAACACGACTTTCCAGAGCAGTGCATTCCTGTGTGTATGTTCACCCTGCACTGTGGTAGACTCCCTTGGGCAGCAAGGGAGTGGACAAGTGGATGGGGCAGTGGTGATCCGGGACAGGATACCTCCTCCAAGGTGCCTCTTGGAATGCAGGCAGGGTTGGAGAGAAGGGAAGGGATACAATTCATGTTGGGAATTAATTGATGATGTAGTATGTACAGGTTCTTGATGAACTAATGCATTCTGATGTACACACATTTGGAAGAGCTCACTCTGTAATACTTAGGATTTTCTAAAAGATTGAGTGAAACGTCAGGAAGAGTGCTTTAAGAAATTGCCTGTAGGACTGGCAAATGGAATCACACATAGTTGAAAAGATTTTGTACAGCAAAGGAAAAAGGCAACAGAATGAAGAGACAATGTACAGGGTGGGAGAAAATTTTGTTCAGCTATTTGTCTGACAGAAGATGAATATAACCCCAAATTTTAACACCAAAAACCAAGAAATCCCATTTGAAAAATGAGCAAATGAACTCAACAGATGCTTGTTTAAAGAATTACTGTACAAATATCCAATATACACATGGAAAAATGCTCAATATCTTTAACCATCAGGAAAATACAAGTAAAAACCACATTAAGATTCCACTTCACTATAGTCAGAATGACTATTATCAAGAAAACAACAACAACCAAAAAAGCAAATTCTGGAAAGGATGCTGGGAAAAAAGAAATCCTTATACTCGGTTGGTGGGAATGTACTCAACAGTTTCTATGTAAAGTTGTATGGAGGTTCCCCAAAACACTACAAATAGAGTCATATGACCCAGCTAGAGCCCTCCTGGATGTGTACCTGAAGGATCAGAGCCAACGTCCTATGGAGATGCCTGCTGTCTGTGGTTACTGTGGCATTATTCACAATGATCAAGTTATGGAAGCAGCCTAGATGCCCATCGAGGAATGACTGGATAAAGAAAACCTGGTATATAAACACAATGGAGTGTTCTTCAGCCATAATGAAAAAGGAAATCATGTCACTTTTAGGAGAACAGATGGAAGTAGAGGAGATCATGTTAGGGAAAATAAGCCAGACTGAGAAAGATAAGTGTTGACGTGTCTCTCTCATATGTGGAATCTAGCCGTGGAAAACTGACATGAAAGCAGAAAAGAGACGCTGAAGAAAGAGAAGGGGCCTGGATGGAGTGGGAGCCATAGAGAGTGTAGTAGGGAGGTGAGTGTGACCAAAGTGTATTATTTGCATGTATGAAAGTGTTGAAAATAAACCCATTATCTTTTTCAACTATTATGTGCTAATAATTATAATAAAGAAACAAATTCCTTGTGTACATCTGAACTGTACATGGAAATGAAAACAACACACACCCTAAATTGTCTTACTCACTCATACTTTATGCTGTCCAGTAGTCCAGGGTGGATGAAGACAATCTGGACCGCTTTGGCTCCTTCATATCAGTTTTATTAGCTTCCTCTCCTTGTGGTGCTACTACTTTCCTTGAACAAGCATCTTTCTCTAGTGCAAGAGTAAAATGAGCTTCTGAAAACAAGTCTAGTAATTTTGTCTCTAGCTCTTCTCTTGGCAAGAAAAGGTAGATGGTTTCATTTTCTATTTTGAGTCTGCTTTACTACCCAGTGATGTAAATATGGATGTAATTTGTTAATGGAAGCCCGCATTGCAGCAATGGGAAGTGTCTCCTTCCAGAAGAAAAATTCTGCACCCTGAGATTTCAGCTTTGAACCTGTATAAGTAAATACCATTGATAATCTAAGTTTACCACTGACTTCAGCACTGTAGCTGCTCCTGGATCCTTGATTGAATGAATATGTATATATTAGAAAAAGATCTGCCAAAGAAATGGGTAAGGAAGTGAACTGAAGCCTGAATAAGCTGAATTAATATAAGGCATTGGTTTAATTAAAAATAATCTAAAGTACTACTCTGCCATAAAAGAAGGCACTTTGAGGGCATAATGTTAAGTGAAATAAATTTGACCTACAAGTATAAATGTGTAAAAACCATCGTGTGAAAGGTGATCTGCTTTGTGTTATGGACACGTTTTGGCATCATCTTTTTTTGTTTTTTCCTTTCAATTAATTCCTGTAACTGGCCTTCTTTGAGTAATGCACTGGAGATGGGGTCTGTGTCAGATATATTCAGCTGCTTGTCATGAGTAATTAAAACCAGTTGTGTTATTGTTTTCCTTAGCTCCAGCTGATTCTTTGATGTTTTGGTGTCTAGGCTAAAAAACTACTTCACAGAATCATCCAAGGCCAGTGTTTTTGCAGAGTTCACTGCAAGATAATTAAGCAGATATGTGAGAAATGGCTTTAAATGATCTGAATTAGTAGACTGTGTCTATACACGTGTAGAGTGGAGACGGAAGAGAGGCCTTTGAAACTGTAACTGACTTTTAGAGCTGGTTATTTGGTGTCAGAAAACTATGTGGGTACAGCAGTTTTGTACATTCACTAAGTTGGCATGATTTGACCACTTACTACATGACAGACACTGTACTAACAACATACAGAAAATGCCCCAGGAGACTGTGGCTCAATAGTGGGAAAGTCAGATACATAAGTAACAATAATTCAGAATACAAAGGCCTAAGAGAGAATATATACAAACAGTTAATATAGAGAAAAGAACTTCTGATACTCCATCCTAAACTTTCACCCACATCTGAAGTCAGGTCATTTTGGATGTGTAGGAAGAATCGATTTGCTTTGTATGCAAAATCCTTTTCCTTTTAATAGCCAGCTCCGGGTTTTCCTTTTCCTGATGACTTGAAGGGATGCTGCCTTTCCAGGAGCAGAACAGAGGTCAGAAAGACTGATAATCTTATTTCACAGCATTTTCTGCCTGGCTTTTAAAGTCAAGAAGACAAATGGTTCTGATAAATTCATTAATACCTTTACATTCAGATTGGCTCATTGTCCTGAGCCCATTCAGAGGGGTTAAAATCAAACCAAACCAAACAGAGAATAAGAACAAAAACTGAAGCCAACTTACATTGAACATCCCTTTTTTGCAGCAAGGGTGTTTGACCAGGAGGAGGTAGGTTCCCTGTGACCATCCAAGAAGACGAGACTCTCCTCACTGCTTACTTACTGGACTCAGAGAGGCTGGAGTTGGGTGGAAATGTGTGGGCGGGGGAGAGAATCGGTATATTTAGGTATATTTTCAGTTTAATCTCTTTCCTGGTATCAGTAGGCTCATTTTTGCTTTCTTATTATGGCTCCGTTGTTCTCTAACAAGCAAGCTGTCTTGATCGTTTTCTCCTCTCACTGTGTATCTTCTGGGTCTAGAGATTTCCTCTGGCAGGAGTGTTTAGTTTCCAGCCTGCAGTGATCTCCTCATCTTTTAACTATGCAGGAAGACTTCTCAAGGTCAAAGTACTCTTATTGCTAAAACCCAGGCTTGTTTTTCCCATCCTTCTCCCCTCCAGTTAGATTTTATTTATTTTATTTTTGGTACCAGGAATCAAACTCAGGACCTTGTGCTTGCCAGGCAGGTGCTTGTGCCATTGGGCTATATCCTCAACCCTCCAATTATATTAAATAAACTCTTCCCAGCAACTTTATTGAGCTATAAGGTCAATCCTGTATTCTCTACTTGGAAGCCCAAATTCTTAAATTTTAGACTATGCATTGGATTCAGTCACAGCTTTAGCAGTGGTTCTTCTGCCCGCTCCCTCTGCCTTTCAAATGTCCTGCAGTCCACAAGTCCCTTTTCTTTAAACCATTCTTTCCTTAATACTAAACCCATTCTGTTCCTGTTTTTGTGGTCTCCAGTCCTTAGCATTAATTAGTCTACCTGTTGGAAGATCCTATTAGTCGACCTTGGCCAATTACATGATGGTTGTAACTCCATGTCCATAGAGCCTGTGACATTGTTGCAACTACATTCCTTATTTATAGTAGGCAAAATGAAACACATACTGTGAAAGGGGGTATGTTGGTTCCCAAGGCAGACATTGAAAGAAAATAAGTTTTCCTATAGGATCTTTTCTTCTAGTTGGCTCCTTTCTTAAATGAGGCTTCCTGATAATTAATATTTTTAAATCATTAATGTAAAATGCATGCATTCTAAAGCTTGTTTTTATGACTTAAGCCAAATGCATATGAATTGGGCTCTGAAATAAAACCCCAACAGGGTATTTGCTAATCCTTTGAGTATTTTGCACTTTGAAGAAAATTGAGATAAAAATGGGGAAATAAGTGAAAATGACTTATTGTGGAAAGACTTTGGGGCCAGACACTAACTAGTTATTCTATGCACTCTCTATGCATGCATACTTATTTAAGTGGGGCAAGAGATTTTCAAATCAGTCATCACTGAGTCAAACCTTCCAGAGTTTATTCCTTTTTTTTTTTTTTTCCCGGTACCGGGGATCGAACTCAGGACCTTGTGCTTACCAGGCAAGCGCTTATGCCACTGAGCTATACCCCCAGCCCCGAGTTTATTCCTTGATTGTGCTATTTAGAATACAAATTAAGAAGCTGGAAAAATGAGTTCAAATTGTTCTTCTGTTCTATGGGCAAGCATCTTTATGTCTTAGAATAGAAATATCCATTTTTTATTGAAAAATATAGGAATGATAACAGCTACTTAATAAAACAGATGCTACAGGTAAGTGAGGTATAATGAAGGTATGAATTACAGTGATGATTCTGCAGCAAGTGCTCAGCAAGAAAGAGCAGTGGTTGCAGTTTGTATTTAGGTATGTTTCTGGTGAAAAAGGAGAAGCTCAGGACCAGACTTATAGGTATTCAACTTTTTTCTTGAAGATTTTGCAGATAAAAAGTGAGGGTATGATTCATGAAGATTCTGAGCATCTCAGAGAGAAGGACTGGTGGATGATCACAGAACTAATGAGGAAAGTGAAAGGGAAAGTCAGCAAACACACACACACACACACACACACACACACCTCTCAACCCTTCAGATGGGACCCTTAAGAGTAAACCAAGGTTCACTTACTGAGCTCCCATAAAAAGTGAGCAGCTGGTGAGGTTTGACAGGGGAAGCACACAAATACACACCTTCAAGGATGCTCTTTGGAATTCCAGAAGAATAGAAGATTGTCTTCAATAATGGGAAGAAATGAGAAAGCTGGAGAGATGCTAGTGGTATGTTCTTTGTTAAAATCTGCAGCATAGAGTCAGGTCTGCATTTAGACCTCTGAGCTAAGATGCATTCCTCCATACTACAACCTGGAGAAAGCCGATCTGTGTGCCCTTTAATCCACGACTGCTGTAGATCGAGTTACCTCTGTGAAATAACTTCTCTTTTTCTGGCCAGCTAAATGAATTGAAATTGATGTACTTAATTGTTTTCTAAATTACAATTTTTCCCTCACAGATGTTTTTTATCAGTGTTGAACCCAGTGGGTTCTGTCAGTCACACAGGGAGATGAAGTCATGCGGTAATAAAGAGAAGGGGTTAGGGGAGGAAGGGAATGCTATGCAGTATGTTGTCTAATTGAAAATTGTGCCACATAAATGCTGAACTTGAAATCTTTCCCTCCCAAGGGCTACTCACAACAAACAAAGCACACATCTTTACACTGGGAGATTCGGCTTCTTCCTTTTCTGTTATTAGTTCGGGCCAGTGCAACAGTTTCCTGCCTTGGCAATTCTTGGGTGAAGCCACTGTCCTGGAGCTGTGATGCAAGGTAACCAGATGCCACAACTGTGAGCTGACAGTGGAAGGTAGTGGCATCGGGGCTCACGGGTGGGTTTAGGGTGATGTGACGTGGATAAATGAGGCTAAACTCTGGCTTGGTAGAGAGAAGTGGAGAACCAGCAACAGCAGCCATGGATGTGTCTGAGAAATGGCTGCTAAGGTTAATGCCTCATGGGAACGAGGTATTCAGGGAGGTCACAGAACCTCATGCTAGAATGTGTGCTAATGAAAACTAGGAACATACGGAAGGACAGACAGGGAGTCTGCATGTGTTTCTCATAGCAATAAGGATAATGCTACAGATGAGGGACTCATGAGAGCATCCAGAGAGACAGAAAAGCAGGGGAAGAGCTAATGCTCACAAACAAACCTAAGGGACAGAAAGAACCTCCTCTCCCTAGGCCCTATGGTGGAAAACACTTAGGAGCTGGCTGCAGTTGAAAAGCAGTGGACCAGAAAACCCTCCAAGAGCTCTTTCTGGTTCCCCTCCTATCTTCATTTGCCTTGATGTTTGCCCATATCCAGGTGTACAAAATCAGTCCAGTGAGAAAACGAGTTCTCTATAGGAAGAGCCTTGTAACCAATGGGATGGTAACAGAGGGGGCTTCTTATCAGGTTGAAATGTTAAGAAATTTCTGGTATCCAAACCAAAAACAAAAAACAATGTTCCTTTCTCTTGTCCTATATCCACTGAAGAAGGACTCCTGGCCATTAGAGAAGAAACAGTGAATTGCTTGTCTTGATTTTTACTGAAACAAAACCCAGGATTTGGAGGCAGATTTATTTATGTTGATGGGCAATGATCAGAATCATTCCCAGAATACAGAATATTCTTCTTCCTCTTCCTCTTCCTCTTCCTCTTCCTCTTCCTCTTCCTCTTCCTCTTCTCCTTCTCCTTCTCCTGGTCCTTCTCCTCCCTCTTCTTCTCCTCCTCCTCCTCCTTCTCCTTCTCCTCCTCTTCCTCCTCCTCCCCTGCCTCTTCCCCTTCCTCTTCCTCTCCCTCTCCTCTTCCTCATCCTCTTTCCCTCCTCCTCCTTCTTCTCATTCTTCCTCTTCTTCCTCTTCTTCCTCTTCCTTCTCCTTCCTCTTCCTCTTCATCATCATCATTGTCTCTTCCTCTCTTCTTCTTGTTCTTTTTCTTTTCTCCCTTTTCCTGTCTTCCTTTTTTCCTGTTTTCTACCTCCTTCTCCCCACTACTCTTTTCTTTCCCTCTAGTTTGCCTTTTTCTTCTTGTGCCCCTTGTCCCTAGTCAATACTTTAACACAAGCCTTTGGCTGGAATCTAGTGATTTTTCTTGCACACTTACCTGGCTTAGGTCATAACATTCTCTGGAAGTGGGAAGGATAATTATCTCTGGGACAAACAGCAAACAGCAAGAAATTCAGGTGAGCCCTGGGGTTTTCCTGGCCCGCAGGGCTCTGGGCCACGCAGCAGAATGTCTCTGAGTGCTGAGTGCACAGGTTCAGGAGGAGCCAGGAGGCTGTGCTTCCAGGCCAAGTGAAACACGGCTTCAGACCTAAGACCACGGTTTGGCAGGGCTGTTGCGCCGCTGAGTTCAGGAGCGGGTTCCCTTCTAACCCTCCCTTCCTCGAACTGCCCTTGCCCACGCGGCAGTAGAAGAAGAGGGAGTGACCCAGCAATCAGGTCTATTGATTGGCACACGACAGCTGCCCTGCCAGCGAATTCTGGCGCACTAAGAAGGGCAAGTGCTCCCTTCCCTCTCTGGGAAGAAGAAAGCCGGAGTCAAAGTCACACATCTCAAGTCTCAGCAGGAGTCTTAGTCTGTGCTTAGACAAATAATCTCCAGGCGACCCAAATCCCCTGCCCACTGTGAAAACAGACAGCGCCAGAATGAAGCAGAATTAAATTGTTTCTCTTTCGTGGCAGCTGAAGTGTAAAAACTATTCTCTTCTGACCTTGTGGTCAGAAAATCCCGACACCTCAT
>PVLD010036973.1:0-10584 GCA_004027595.1 Dinomys branickii
CCTCCGCCAGTGCCGGGCAGCCAGAGTGCTGCTGTACTGGAGCGAGTCAGTACTTGGTGGGGCATGGGCGTTCTGACCCTTGTGGGGGAAAAGTAAACAATCCAGAGAGTGGGATGGCCTTGTATTGTGCGTTTGCTGCTCAGATCTGTTCCTTGGGCTGTTGTGACACTCCCTTGGGATGCCCCACACACGTGATGCTTGCTTATGAGCTCCGTGTTGACACTGGCATCCAGGACAGATCTAAAAGGACGTAGCAATTAGGCATAATAAAAGGCAAAGTCTGGTGGCACATGCCTGTCATCCCAATGCTTGGGAGGCTGAGGCGGGAGGATCACTGAGTTCAAGGCCAGCCTGGCCTGCATAGCTGGACCCTGTCTCAAACAAACAAAACAAAAACTTAGTTATTTAAAAAACTAAAAGGAGAAATAGCTTTTTCCCTGTGGATTAAGGTCTCACTAAGTCTGAGAGTGCCCAAGAGTGAGCGCAGTTGATTTCGCTGTGTCTTTTCTTTGCTTGCCCCTAAGGTATAATATAAGGTCTGGGATGTTGTAGGGTATTCTGGGTTGGTTCTACAAGCAACTTTGGTTTTCTGTCCTGCCTCAAAGTCTTCCAAGATGACACTTACCAGGCATCTAGCGGACTTCCATTCTAACTCTGCATCAGTCCACCAAGGCTGCTGACAGCAATTTTTTTGTTTTGTTGAGAGAGTGTCACTATCTAGCCCAGGCTGGCCTCAAATTCTTGGCTTCCTGTCTCAGCCTCCCAAGTGCTGAGATTACAGGCGTGCACCAGCAGGCTGCGCTTACAGACACCCTTGAGTTTGACGTTGCTTTTGGGTCTTTCCAGCCGATCTGAAGGGTAGCTGGGGGCACCGCAGGTGTTCTAGCGTTCTAGCTAGAATAGCTTGGCCTTTGAGACCCCTATGGGAAGAATGTGCTCGATGCAGTATTAATAATGTGTACCTGCCTAGCGCTAAGCATTTCTTCTGTTTGTTGGAAAAGATAACTCTAGAAAATATGAATTTGCATCAGATATTCCTTTCAGAAAACAGAATCCATGTTCCTTTTTTTTTTTGGTACTGGGAATTGAACTCAGGACCTTGCGCTTACCAGGCAGATGCTTACTGCCACTGAGCTATATCCCTGGCCCTCATGTTCCATTTTCAAAACACAGCAAAATACATGTACACTTGGTGGTATTGGTGAGGAAAAACAAGAAATTAAAGCATTTTAACAAGATGCAGATGGATATTTGAAATTGTGATATTTGATAATATTTCAATTTAATTGGAGTTTTTTGCGATACTGAGGACTGAACCCAGGGTCTTCATACATAAGAGTCTTGCTGTGTAGTTCAGGCTGGCCTTGAGTTCACTATGTAGCCCAGGCTGGCCTTTATTTCTTGGTGATTCTCCTGACTCACCCTCCCAAGTGCTGGAATTACAGATATGTACCACCACACTTGGCTTCTGGTTTTTTGAGACAGGGTCTTGCTGTGTAGTTTAGGCTGGTCTTGAACTCACTATATAGTCCATCTGGCCTCAAACTCATGGTGATCCTCCTGACTTAGCCTCCTGATTGCTGAGAACCCACCAGGCTTGGCTCTCTTCAATTTTCATTACTCATCATAAGCATGACTTCATTTATCCCTTTTTGATCCAGGAATTTGCAAAGTTAGAATTATTTTTAAATGTCGTAGAGATTTGTGAAATAGTCCCTTATAGTTCAAAGCTGGTTCAGGTGCAGGGCAATTCACTTTCTCTATTAAACATAATGAATACATTTATGTTTTCTTGCTTTTAGTTGCAATCCTATTTGAAATATTTCCTCTTCCTTATTTTTCAACAACTTCATATGGCATGCAAATGAAGAGATGTTTGAAAGAAACAGCTCACTTAGCATAACCAAAAGACATCTTTTATTACTTGGAGGACTGAGAGCCTTTAGAACACTGAAATAAGTATCCTACTGACACAAGGATCTAGGGGTCATTTGGAAGTTAGCACCCCCCCAATAAGGCTGAGGCAGGAAGATTACAGGGAGTTGGGGGCCAGCCTGGGCTACATAGTGAGACCCTGTCACAAACAAACAAACAAACAAACAAGAGAAATACTTTTGGAAATCTAATGTATAGCATGGTGATTCTGCTTAATAATACTGTATTTGCTGGTTGTGATAGTGCATGCCTATAATCCCAGCCCTCAGGAGGCTGAGGCAGGAGGATCACTGTGAGTTTAGGGTCAGCCCAAACTACCGAATGAGACTGTGTCTAAAAAATTTAGAAAAACAAAAATTACTATTTGAAATTTGCTGAAGACAGTAGATCTCAAGTGTTACACACACACCAGGTAACTATGTGAGATAAAGGGTGTAGTCAGCTTGGTTTTGGTAATCATTTCACAGTGTATGTACATACCAAAACGCATCTTACACATCTTGAATACGTACAGTATTTGCCAGTTATACCTTCATGGAGCTTGTTGGTTTGTTGGTTGGTTGGTTGGTTTGAGATAGGTTCTCACTATGTAGTTCAGGCTGGTCTTGAACTCACTGTATATCCTTGGCTGGCCCTAGAATGCACAGGAATCCTCCTGCTTCAGCCTCTGAGTGCTGGGATCACACATGTGCGCCACCACTGCCTGTACTAATAGAGCTTTAAAATACCCACAGATGTTCTCCTTCCTGCCCAATGGCTCAGGGCATCTCAGCCTGCCTCCTACCCGTCTCTAGCCTATTCTGCCCTTTGAAAGGAGACTGTGCAGCTTAGAGTGGGTCCATTAGGAATCCTGAATCAGGAGGAGAACCAGAATGTTAATAGTGAGTCACTAAGTGCATACTTCAAAGCTAATGTATGTATGTATGTATTTGGTTTTTTGAGACAGGGTCTTACTATGTAGTTCAGGCTGGCCTTGAGCTCAGTATGTAGTCCAGGCTGGCCTTGAACTCATGGTGATCCTCCTGCCTCAGCCTTCTGAGTGCTGGGATTACAGGCATGCACCACCATGCCTGGCTTCTCGTTAACCCTTTCCTGGGTCTGGTCCCAGACTTGCTGGCTGGCGATGTCGGAGGTGTGGGAGTTGGTACTCTGTGCTTCTCCCTAACGCCTGGCTCACCGAAGGTGCTTTGTGCGTATTGGAGCCGAAATAGTCATGTTTACTTGGGGAGGGGCTGACTCATGCTAGGGACAGGCTGAAATGAGATGCTAGCATGAGCTGGATTCGAAACTTAGCAACACACATGACTCCAGCCATAGACTAATGGTGTTTAGAAGGAAGCTGCGAATATCTTAAAGTATTAAAATGTCCCATTTAACAGCATTAAAGGATAATTGATCATGGCTAGTGTTATCCTGGGAATTAAACCAATTAACGTATCACATTGATTGAATAAAAGAAACCCTGTATCACTGTTGACTCAATAGACAGCCTATAATACCAGCATCCTGGTGCTCACAGTCTCCTGGCAAACTAGAAAGAGACTTGTTTCTTGAGACAGGGTCTTGCTATGCAGTTTAGGCTGGCGCTGAACTTAATAGGCCAGCCCAGCCTCCACCTCAGAGCAGTCCTCCTGTTTCAGCCTCCCGAGGGCCCGGGTTGCAGGAGTGCGTCACCACGCCCTGCTGGTTGTCAGTTCTCGGTGGCAGGATGCACATCTGTATAGCTGCAGAGCCCAAATGTACACTGAGCTGTCAAGTGAGAAGTGCCTCTTCCCGCCCTGCCTCCCGCTGCCCACCTGTGTCCTGACCCTGCTGGTGTTTTTTTTTTTTTTTTTTCCTGCTGGTGTTACTTTCTGTGCGAGCTTACAGGGAGTTCTTGTCCCTGTGTATTTCAGCCAGTGGAAATACGTATCTTCCCTCTGCCTCCAAGTCCCTGTTACCTGTGCATTTGTGCCTGGCCTAGTCTGACTTCCCCGGATCCTTACAGCAAGCAGAACTTCGGTGTCTGTGAGGTTGAGCTCCCCAGAGGTGCCTGTGGCCCTGTGCAGTCTGGGGACAGGCCCCTTTCCTACTGGACAGCCCCTTCCCCTGTCTGGGCGCCAGTGTGAGTGTGTGTGCTGCTGGCCGCCTCAGAGCACCTCCAGGCTCCTGGGAGTGATGCCACCAGCTCGGTGAACTAACCTGGCATGTGTGTATAGTTAGGATAGGAAGCCGGGCATGGTGGCACACGCCTGTAATCCCAGCACTTGAGAGGCTGAAGAAGGAGGATTTCTGTGAATTTAAGGCCAGCCTGAACTACAGAGTGAGACCCTGTCTTAAAAAAACAAAATAAAAAAATTTTTTGAGACAAGGTCCCACTAAATTTCTAACTTGCTCATTCTTCTTCTTTTCTTTAATGGTAGGAAAGTTTATTTGACAAAATAAAAGTGAAGCATGAGGGAGAAACTGGCCAAGAAGAGGAGGACAGCCACAATAGCCTAATCTGCCCATTCTGGGCTGCGGCTGATGACCCCGCTGCTCAGCTCCCCAGAGTGCTGGCATTATAGGCGTGCGCCACCGCCCTGGGCTTTTTCTTCTTTTTCTTCCTTTCTTTTTCTTTTCTTTTTGTGTTTTGCACTGCTGGGAATGGACAGAACCCAGAGCCTCAGATATTCATGCCTGTGAGGCGAGTACCTACCCCTGAACTACGCCCCAGTCCCACTTTTTAAATCTTAAAATAGATGACTAACGTTATTTTAAAATCTACTAACGTATATTTTTCAGCTTTTAATTTTATGAGTACGTGTTTTCAGTACATAATGAGGCATTCATCATGAGGAGCCAGGCGTGGTTGAACACCTCTTAATCTTGGCCCTCAGTAGACTGTAGCAGGAGGATAACCAGGAATTCATAGCCAGCCAGGGCTACATAGTGAGTTCAAAGCCACGGTGTAGTGAGATCCTGTCTCAAAAAATCCCCCAAACCAAAGCAAACAACCCAAATACGTTCACTGAGGGTAGTTGGTCTTATGTACATAAACATCTACCTATACTTATTTTTTGAGACAGTGTCTCACTATGTAGCGCAGGCTGACCTCAAACTCTTGGCGATCCTCCTGCCTCAACCTCCTGAGTGCTGGGATTACAAGCCTTTGCCACCATTCTTGGCAACACATCTATATTCTTTTCGCATCCCTTTCCCCTCCCCTGGAATCTACTGAGTGAATTCTGACAGTCAGTACTCAACAAGGGTTGCAGTCTGCAAAGTTCTTTATTGATAATAACTGGGCCAGGTCCCACAGCTGTGAAGAACTCAACCCGAGGCAGTGAGGCTTCTGCACAGGCTGGAGCCCTGGCCTTCTGCTCCCCAGACCCTTCTTTAATGGGCTAGTTTTTTTACAAACACTTGGAACTCTTCGAAACTGACTTCTCCGTCACCATTCTTGTCCAGTTCTTTGAAGAGGTCATCTAAGGTGCTTGCACCCTGGGGAGGGAAAGTGAGTGAAATCAGATAGTGCTTCCTGTTTTCTTTTTGAGAGAGGGTCTCACTATATAGTCCGGGCTGGCCTTGAACTCGTGTAGCCCAGGCTTGCCTTGACATTGCAGTGATCCTCCTGCCTCAGCCTCCTGAGTGCTGGGATCACAGTGTTTGGGGTGTGCAGGACCCTCTCCTGCTTCTGCTTGCTGCGACTCGGCCTGGAAAGGTGTGCGTGAACCCCGGCCGGCCACACGGCTGGGCCCTCACGGCCCTGAGCGCCAGGAGTGTCACAGAGGTGGGCGAGCCCTACTGTCCCCTGCCCTCCCGCCGGCCACCACGCTCACCTTGAGCAGACTGGGGAACTCTGCCTGGACCAGCAGCTTCAGCTCCTCCTTGGATAGCTGGTCTGGGTCGCCTTCTTTGGCTGCGTATTTTTCGAAAATGCGCTTGAGCTCCTCGGGAGACTTTTTAGCGGCCATGGCGGTGTCCTGCAAACCGAGAGCAACGTGAGCTTCCCCAAAGGTTACGTGCTCCACACAGTGTACGCTGAGCGTCACCAGCGGGCCTGCAGGCCTCACCCCTGGCAAAGATGCAGAAGGGAAAGAGGAGGAGGAGAGAGCACTGGGGTGTGAGGTTGGGTGCTGGATTTTCCAAAGCGTTTTGCAGAGAATCCTTTTGGGGCAGGGCAAGGCTCAGCAGCGAGGCGCTGGCCCAGCAAGCCCATGCCGTGGGCTCCCTCTCTGCGCTGGAAAAGGCCTGCTTAGTTATTACGTTCATTGTCTGTCCTGGGTGCACACCGGCTGGCAGACAATCCCAAAGACAAGCTCTGCCATTAACACCCCCCTCCCAGCTGCAGTCTCCGAGAAAACCTGTGCACAGCAGATGCCCGAAGGGCACACCGCCACCTTCTCCCTGCCTCGGTCTTTCATGCCATTCTGAGAAGAAGGAGGTTGCTGTGAGCAGGAGCACTCCCTACCGCTGCCGCTCAGACTGCACTGACCTGCTTGGCGACAGCACAGCACTTAGAGTCAGCAGACGCTTGAGCCACAGTGAGGGCCGAGTACTTTTATAGTCCTGTAGACACACCACCCTGATTATGAGATTTTCCTTTTGTTTGCCATTTATGGGTAATTATTAATGGTTTCTGAAACCCAGGCTTAAGACTGCATGAGCCTCTTAATTAAGGGCAAGATCCAATGACGGGCCACTCACTGGTGTTCCATGGTCCAGAGTCCTGGGAGCGAGTCTGGAGGTGTCTGCCCCAGACTGCACTGTCCTCCCGGTACACAGCCAGGATATCTGCTCACAGCGGCATTCTGGACTTAGCTTCATGTGCAGGATTGCTTTCAACTCAGTTGCAGATTTAGGCTTCAAAAAAGAGCTTTCTTCATATCTAGAAAAAACAAACACTGTCATAGAAGGACAGTATGACATAGTTTTCAAAATGAGTCTGGCCCTTGAAGACCTGCTCCATAAGGGTTCAAACATAGGGATAAGTGAATGGAAGGACTGCTTCAGACAGAGGCTTAAGACATGCAAAGGAGACACACACAGTCGCTGGGGGTTTTATTTGCAAAGCAAAATTCCTAACGTGGTCATTTTTCAACATTTTTGTTATTCGTTGTTCTATGTCTGGGTTTTCTCATTATCCTGTTTTGTTTTTGAGACAAGGTCTTGTTACGCAGTTCAGGCTGGCCCTGAACTCATTATGTACCCTGGGCTGGCCTTGAATTCCCAGCAATCCCCCTGCCTCCCCTTCCTGTGGGCTGGGGTTACAGGTGTGTGCTACCCTCCCTGGCTCACATTGTCCTTTTTCATACCCAATATATTTTGTGACTCATATAAAAAAAAAACTTGTAGAAACACTTGGCATATGCTTATATAATTGAAAATGCTTCGAACTTTTTGGAATTGTTGGGATTTAAACTTGGAGACAAAATTGACCTCTGTTGGCAAGAGTCACGAAATAACTAGGACAGCCAAGCATGGTATGCACACCTGTAATCACGGCACTCAGGAGGATGAGGCAGAAGGATCCCTTTGATTTCCAGACTGGCCTGGAAAAAAACAAGAAGTTGTTCAAAAGTTGTACAAAGCAGCCCCCCAAATAACTAGGTCGTTTCCAGGGGGCATGGATCTAGTGCTGATTGTAACTCACAGGAAGGAGTTCCACATTGACTCTGACAGCTCTGAACAGCTTTGAGACACCTTTTACATTTCCATACTTAGACCATCTACAAGCCAAGGCTTGCATGGTCAGGCTGCCTTCCTCTCTGTGGCTTTGCTGCTCTAAATTTCTAAGGATTTATTTACACTGCCGGGCAAACAGGACCCCTTCTGGAGCTACTCGAGAGCTTCCTGCCAGTGCTGTGTGGGCTTGGATGGGTTGTTAGTGTTTGGACTCAGGTTAAGTGGCCATGGTGTGATCAGTGTGGAATACACAGCCACACGCAGGCCAGGGCTGGGACTGGCCTTTTGGTTTTAGCTGTGAAATTTACCCAAATATATTCTGATTCTGACAGTGCTTCTTAATCAAACTTTTAGAGAATCTCCAGTGCCGTTATGTGTAGGCTGTATTCTCCGGGGAGGAAGTGGGCTTTTGTGACTAATTATAATGAGAACTGTCTTTTCTTCCCAGCATCTTCAAAACATATTCCAAGTCTACAGAAAAGTGGCAAGAATAGTACAGAGAACGTCCATCCACTATGTGACCGCTTTCACTGGTGGCTAACGTTTCCATCTTCCTGTCTCTCTGGGGCACATGAAAATCAGTCCTGGACACCTGGGTGCTGCCCCCAGCTCTAGGCACTGCTGTGTGTCTCCTGCGGAATCACAAAGCCATCACCACAGTCCAACTCCTGTCTTCTCAGTTGCTTTAGTAGTGTTATTATTATTTATCTCTTTTTTGAAATAGGGTCTTGCTATGTAGTTGTGGCTGGCCTTGGACTCACTATGTAGGCAAGGCTGGTCTCGAATTTGTGGCAATCCTCCTGCCTCAGCCTCCTGAACACAGGGATGATAAGCGTGTGTCACCATGTCCAGCTGAAATAGAATCTTAAATCGTCAGTTCTCTCAAATTATCACTTGTGTGCTAAAATTGTTGGGTAGGTTATTGTAGTTCTTAAGAAGCATTTTTGGTGCAGTATTGGTTAAGAGCTTTGTAGCCTACAGTCTGGGTGTGGTGGTGCATGTAACTCCAGCTGTAACTCCAGCAGTTAGGAACACAGGGCCAGCGTGGGCTACATAGCGAGACCCTGGCTCAAAAAACCAAAACAGAAGAGTCCTTTAGGTTTCCAGTTTTTTTTTATGGGAAACCCCTGTATGAGATGGGCCTGGCTGCATAGCAGAACTTGTACCTACAGCCAGTGCTGCTGGAACTGGACAAACGGTTGCTGATCTCCCCAGCCCTGTCTCCTGAGGCTTAGTTTTCTCCTTCCCCATAGACTTCAAAGTGTGAGGGTAAAGCTGCAGTTGGAAACACGAAATCCACTAGTAGATATTGTCGTGAAACATTAACTAAAACTGCATGGAAATCTGTGATAAATGCAGGGTGTGTTCCCAGGGTGCATTGTGAAACGAGAGGGGGCCGCATGGCAGGCACAGGCTGCTCATGAAAAAATGGAGAGGCAAAGGTTACTGACTACCTTGGGGTTCAATTGCCTGATCTTTGGACAGACTTGATTTTTTCCCCCCCTAGGGAAACCAAAAGTAAGTTATTTTCAAAGCTCTGAGCATTGTTGGCCTTTTTGTTTTGTTTTGTTTTTTGGGACAGGGACTCGCTATATAGTCTAGGCTGGCTTTCAAGTCAGTGTGTAGTCCAGGCTGGCCTTAAAATCACAGCAATTCTGGCTCAGCCTCCTGAGTGCTGGGACCACAGGTGTGGAAATTTGAAAAAGACCCTACATGCTGAATTGCAGCTATCCTGACAAAGGGCAGCTCACCTGCCCCTTACACCTGGTGCCTGGCTCCCTGGAGCTGTGGACAGTTCACTTTGTCTCTCCTTCCAGTCTTGACCTGTGCTGTCTCATGGCCTCTGGGCTTCTCTGGGCTCCAACCTGGTAGCTGGGTTCCCGGGGCTTTGCAGGCCCCATTCATTAAGTGTTAATTTGTGCTGTGGGTGTAGTATTGCCCTTTGTCCCCTCCTCCTGTGATCTCACCACTTGGTCTCCTCTGGTTCTGACTCTGCTGCTGTCCTTGCTGTGGCCTGAGAGGTTATAGGGTGCACCCTCGGGACCCGGGGTACTCTCCTGGAACGGGTTGTGCTCCCCGTAGAGAGTGAGTATGGCTTCTTGCTGTCCTTTGCTGTCCCTGTGACGCATCTGCTGTATTGTGACACAGTAAGACCCTTAAGGTGGCACCCGCCTATAACTCAGTACACTGAGAGGCTGAGGCAGAAGGATCCAAACTGAAGCCAAGCCTGGGCAACTTAGCAAGACTCTTTCAAAATAAATAATAATATTAATAAGAAAAAGCCCGGGAGTGTAGCTCGGTGGGAAAGCGTTGATTTCAGTTCTCATCACACACACACAGCCTTAATCACATCTGCAGAGTTGTGTGCTGCCGGGTCCTAAGTTCTTTGGTTCCAGGGACTAGGATGTGGACATCCTTGGGGAGGCCTCCTAAGGACTCAGTGAAAACCAAGGGACAGAGCCAAGGCTGCAATGACCCTGACTACAGGGTCCCACAGCGCCCGCCTCCGCTGCCTGTGGACCAGTATGGAGGGAAACGGGCTCACAGTGTGGCAGTGACGGTGATGCCGATGCCCACTGTGCGGTGTGGTGGTGGAAGGGCAGCCTGCCTGGGCCTATGTGGCTGAGAGGAAGTCCTGGCTGGAATCCACGAGGAAAGCACAGGTACCTGGCCGTGATGGGTGACACCTGAGTGCTGCCAGGACAGGCTCGGGTCTGGTGCCATCTTGGGTCTGGTGACCTGCTCTGCACTCCTCCTGTGGACTGCAAGGGGTCAGCAGAGGTTAATTAGTGCCACATCTACACTTCACTTGTGCCTTTACATCTCCTAATGCTTTATTGCTTATTGACCCTTTTTTATTTTCTTATTCTACATGGCTGAGTTTCAAAAACAGCTAGGTGTGGTGGCGCATGCCTGTGATCCCAGCACTCGGGAGGCTGAGGTAGGAGGATTGCTGGGAGTTCAAGGCCAGCTTGGGCTACATAGACTCAAAACACCAAAAAA
>PVLD010036974.1:0-10584 GCA_004027595.1 Dinomys branickii
TTTTTTTTTTGTTTTTGGCGGTACTGGGGACTGAACTAACCTACTTAGTTTTATCTTGGGATGAAACCTAGAAGTCTTTGTGTGTATGTTGGGAGGCAGGTACTAGGGATTGAACTCAAGGTTTCACACGAAGTTATACCCCCAGCACTATTTAATTTTCTTTTCTTTGAGACAAGGTCTTGCTTGTCCTTCTGCCTCAGCCCCACAGAGTGCTGGGATTATAGGCATGCAGCACCATAATTGGCCCAAAACTCCACCTACTTATAGCTAATTCAAAGCATGTTGAACAAGTGATCATGGTGGTGCATGCCTGTAATCCCAGCACTTGGGAGGATGAGGCAGGAGGAAGGAGGATTGCTGTTTGAAGCCAGCCTGGGCTACATAGTGAGCTCGAGGCCAGGCTGAACTGCATAATGAAATGGTGTCTCAAAAACAAACAAACAAAAAACAAAACATGTTGAACATGTATCAACTCCCCATGATATATTTATTTATTATGTATCACAAATATGTACTAATAAAAAACAGCTGGGCATGGTGGTGCATGCCTGTAATCCCAGCTCTTGGAAGACTGAGGTAGGAGGATTGCCCCAAGTTTGAGGCCAGCCTGGGCCTCATAGCGAGACCCTGTCTTAAAAACCCAAAGAAAGAAAGTGGGAGAGAGAGAAAGTAAGTTTGTTTGCTTGTTTTCTTGGCATGATACGGTTAGTGTAGAATATATGAAACTATATGAGTCCTTGAGATTTTGTGTGTGTATGTGTGAGACAGTCTCACTGTAGTCCAGACTGGCCTTGCAACTCACTATGTAGCCTAACCTGGCCTTGAACTCACAGTGATCCTACCTCAGCCTCCCAAGTAGTGGGATTAGAGGCGTGCACCACCATGCCTGGCATAAATACTTGTTTGTTTTTTGAATAAATACTTGTTAAAGCTTTACTTTTTTTTCTCAAATAGCCCTGAGAAAGAATTCTGTCATGGTAAATAAAATATCCAAATCATGTTTAAATTTGCTGGTAGCTGTCAATTTAATTTGAAAGTACAGTAAAACTAATGACATCTTTAAAATATAGAATGAGTATTTAAGAAATCTTCAGTGTCACTGGCCATTAGAGAAATGCAAACTAAAATAACTTGACCTAGCTCTTCTCTCTCTAGGTATCTCCCCAAAAGATAAATTTAGAGTTGTCATATTGCAATGATACATGTATACCCATATTTATACAGTGGAAGCATAATTTGCAATACCTAAATCTTGGAAGCAGCCCATGTATCTAGGAACAAATGAGTGGATGAAGAAAATGTGGTAGTTATACACAGTGGAGTACTGTCCTGCTATAAAAAAGGATAAATTTGTGCATTTGTAGGAAAATGATTTGAAAACATAATTTTTCCCCAGAATGCATTGGCAGCCTGTTTATTGAATACAGATGATACATTCACAAATTGAGTGCACAAAATAAATAACTGCGCATTCTTCATCAAGGGTCCATGGTATGAGGACCTAGGGAGGTCAATTAAAGGACCAAGACTCCAAACTCCCCTGTCTACTCGCAGGACCAGGTCTACCCAGGGCAAGAAAGGAAATAAACCCTGAGGGATTGAGGACCCCAAAGACATTTGGGAAGGTGGGAGGAAATTCTTTTCTTTTTTTCTTTTTTTGTTACTGGGAATTGAACTCAGGACCTTGCACTTGCCAGCAGACACTGTGTAACTGAGCTACATCCATGGCAGAAAGTATAAGGTTGTGGGGCTTGGGCTTTCCACTGTGTCCTGCCCAGAATGGTTTCTACTTTTGTAAACCTCTGGCAGTGGCACATACAGAAGCATGTGGCCCAAGGCTGCCCAGGGGGATTGAGCTAAGTGGGAAATCAAACTTGCCCAGCTAGCAGGGCCCTAGGTAAGTCTAGAGGCTTTTCCCTTGTCCCTTTCAAACCACTGAAACCAGCTGTGGTGGGAGGGGCTTTGAGCTTCAGCCAGTGGCGGGGGTGGGCTAGGGTGGGGGTGGGTACCTTGACACCCATTGAGACAGTTCTGACTCAGCCCTCTGGGAAAGTACGCCCTGCCCCATCACCTCCTCCTGGAAGGCCTGCCTTTAGCCTGGTGCTCAGACAGTAAGGTGAATGCTGTGAAAGGAAGTGGGCACAGGGTGGAAGGGGCAAGGGCAGCTCTCATAGCAAGGCCAGTACCCCAGGCACCCAGGATTCAGAGGCAAGTCACACAATATGGCTAAGTTCCAGGGAGAGGTGTGGAGGTGCTGCGAAGGGGAGCACCCTCCTGTGATGCAGCAATTCCTTTGTTTTCACTTCCTTTTGGAGGATTGTGGGTTTGCAATATGGGCCTCTATTGTTCACTTTGGGCTGTTTGTTCCCAAGCTGAACACTATTTGGGACCTTCATGAAGCTGCAGAAGAGAGTGCAGAGGCCTCTGAAAGGCAGGAGCAATGGGTGGTACCAAAGCATCAGACTAAACAGTGGGATCCTAAGGGTGAACCTTTTGTCTTGGCCCAAGTGCCACCTTTCCCCAGGTAGTAGCACTGGGGCTCTCTTTAATCCCCCACAGTTGAGGAGGCATTTGGGGAGTGAAATGGGCGTCCAAGGAGGAGAGGAGAAGGAGTCAATGGCAGGCTCTGCAAAAGAGAAAGTGAGAGTACTGAGCGGGAACCCTCTGAGCGGGTTTGGAGCTGGTATGTTCCTACTGCCCTCCTGGCTAAGATTCACACCACCACCAGAGGCCCTGGCAAGTCTTAGGTCTAGCAGAGGTCTCTGGCAGCACATGCAAGAAGAAAGATCTTGGCTAGGAGATATGGACTGCTTAGTTCTAACCAGGGTCAAGCCACCTGGGGCCTGCAGTCTAGCTAAGGCTAAAGCTGGACCTGCCAATGGAGCTTAATCCTAAGAACCAGGATGGCCTGAAATGTGGGGAGCTAGGGAAGAAGGCTCTGTGGATGAAAAGGGTGTTCCAGAAGTAACTAGGCCATAGAACACTCTCCACCTAGCACTGCAGCCCTCTTTGGTCC
Source organism: Dinomys branickii (assembly GCA_004027595.1). NCBI lineage: Eukaryota > Metazoa > Chordata > Mammalia > Rodentia > Dinomyidae > Dinomys > Dinomys branickii. The sequence goes on from PVLD010036974.1 coordinate 3,017, forward strand.
AAGGAAGAGCCAGAGGGTGAGGGAGACAGTGAAGGCTAGGACCTGACTCTTCCCCCAACTCATAAGGAGCAGCTGCTCACCAAATGGAGCATCAGTGCCAGGCCAGGCTCCCAGTTAAAGGGGTCTCAGCCCCCTGGGCCACCTCTATTCCATCACCAAACCCAGGCCCATTGTAAACAGGGTTTCCTGCAGGCACAGAGAAGGGGCTGCGGCAAGGCATTCTCTACTTAACACTGGCCATGAGGCTTCTTTGAGAAAAGGGTATTGGGCCCAGGTGGCACAGTAGAGCATGGCCCATGGTGTCTGTGCCATAGCTGGTGGCTCAGCCATTGTGTTGCTGTGGACAGTGGAGGTTGATTTCCCACACAGTGCTACTTGTTAGAGCATGTGGAACACCTGGAACATGTATGTTGGGCAGACCCGGTGCTCTGCTAGTGTGAGGAGGTGTGCTTTAGGATGTTTGGGGAGACAGAGCAGTGCAGATTCTTCATAGACAAACTGCCATGCTTACCACCCACAGGTGCCTCAAGGCCTGCAGTGTAGTTACTCAGGCATGAGCAGACAGTTGACACAGTTCTTGGTCAGATTGAACACAGTAGGCCAGGGCTCTCCCAAGTGACTGTACTCACCTCTGAGGATCTGCTGGTACGGCTGGGTGCAGTTGTCATCCTCAAAGGGCACAGTGCCACTGAGCAAGATGTAGGCAGTGACACCCAGCACCCATGTGTCCCCAGAGTCAGTACAGGGCTGTTAGACCAGGACCTCAGGAGCAGTGTACTGAGGTGTGCTACAGGAGGTCTTCATCAGGCAGTCTTCACCCTTCTTGCAGACACTGGCCAGGCCAAAGTCAGTGATGATGATCTTGGAGTCAGTGTCTTGGGTGGTGGCAGAACAGATTCTCAGGTTTGAGGTCATGGTGTTCGATGCCTAGTGCATGCAGATACCGGACACCATCCAACACTATGTGCAGCACTTTTGTGGTATAGCACTCAGTGATGGAGCCCTTAGCAATGACACAGTCACAGAGCTTGCTACTTGTGGCTAGGTCCATCACCATATACCCACTCCTGTGTTTTAAACACTTCCACCAGCTAGATATGTTGAGTGATGCACCCAGAGCAGCATACACAGTTCAGATTCACATACCTCCCACCCTCTCAGTACTTGGTCTCAATGTTGATGGCATGTGGCGAACAGGGTGCCTGGTTTCCACACATACATTACTTGGCTAATGCTGTCTTGACTGATCAGGGCCTTGGTGTCATACTTAGCTGTCATACATGGGTGGATCTTGGCCCTGTACTTAGCCACCCTGACCCTGTATAGTGGCTCTGAATAAGCCTATGTGTAGCTGGTAGATGGGGCACTGTAGCCAGGGGGTGCATGTTGAGTGGCAGCTGGAAACCCAGCCTTGAGAGGGCTGGTGTTATCCACCTCTGTGGTGAAATGCTTGTACGTATCACTTAGTTCTACTGAAGAGTTCCACCTTCTTGACAAGATCAAGCTGGACATCCTTGAACAGGTCAGGAAAGACCTCTCTTGTCCCACAGCCCACCATGGATATGGGTATTCTGTCCAGCAAAGCTGGCAGGACTTGTTCTGCAGGTGGTGCCCCATCTACACCTTATATGGGGGACGGGCTCTTTGGCATGTGATTCTGCAGACATCTCCTGGCCACAGCCACAGCCGCCACTGTTGGTGCTGCTGTCGTCCAACATCAGCATTGTGTCAAAACCATTATGTTAAGTGAAATAAATGAGACACACAGATTTGACACATTCCTGCTGGCTTGAATCACAAGCCACATCAGGCTGGAGAGTCATACATACACCTCTAGTGGTTCAGAGCTGCCTGGCAGCGAGACATACAAATTATGGCCCCATCACAAACGTGTTAAATACCATATGATTTCTCATATAAGAAACCCAAAGTATAAATAAAGAGCAAAATAAAAAGAAATGGCGAGATTGGTCTTTTGTAATGAGAAGAGGATCAAGAGATGGATCCAGAGAGGGAGGAGGGGAAGGAAATGTTAAAAGAATTAAGAGGTATCATGTAGGGCTGGGGATATAGCTCAGCAACATAAGTGCCTGCCTGACAAGAAGTATCATGTTTATGTACCAGATACCCACAACGAAAGTACATAGTCATTGTGTATTACAAACATGTACTAATAAATAATTGCAAATTGAGTGTATTAACTGCATGTTCACTTTGTCTTTTTAAGATGGTGTTATCTGAAAAGGTTAGTCAGCTCATGGAGTGGACCAATAAAAGACCTGTAATAAGAATGAATGGAGACAAGTTCCGTCGCCTCGTCAAAGCCCCACCAAGAAATTACTCCGTTATTGTCATGTTCACTGCTCTCCAAGTTCATAGACAGTGTGTTGTTTGCAAGTAAGAACTTTCAATTACACATTAAAATTAACTCATAAGGTTTTTAGTTGTTCCTTAATCCCAAAAGAACCAAATTAGTTCAGTGGGTATATGAATAACGAATGATGTACCTTACTTAGGCTGTCTGTAATAGTAACACATACTGTTATTTCTCTTTTATGACTAATTCTTGGTTCTCCATGAGAGAGTATAGCCATCCTAAGAATAATTTAAAAATCAGTTATTTGTATCAAATTATATAACTATACCAATACCATTGATACGGTGTTTTGTTATTTATGAATACTTTTAACCTAATACTCTTGTTTATTACAACAGTCTCAGAAAGTAGGTAAAATAAATACTCTTTTGTGGCACCAGAAACTGGACTTAGGACCTTGTGCTTCCCAGGCAGGTGCTGTGCTGCTAAGCCATAGCCCTGCCCCATACTCTTCCATTATTGAAAGGAACAAACTCCCAAAATTTTAAGTGGTCTACCTGAAACTTTATTTATTTATTTTTTATTTTAAAAGTATAGAAAACAAAAAGATATTAACAAACAGACACAAAGTAGCATAAGACTAGTACAATCGAATCTGAGTTACAGATAAGGTGACAGGGAATCAACAATGGTTGTTGCATTACATGTTGATAATTTCTACTTGTATATTCAGGAAAATAGGTATAGACATGCAAAATTGATCAGACAAGTAATCATCAACTGGGCTGGGGATATAGCTCAGTGGAATAAGTGCTTGCCTAGCAAGCGCAGGATCCTGAGTTCGATCCCCAGTACCGCAAAAAAAAAAAACTTTATAATCATCAACTATTCCTTACAATAAAGTGACCTAAGTCAGTAGTACAACTTCTTTTTATAGTGTGAAAGCAAAAAAACTACATCAACTACAACAGAAAAAGAAAGAGAAAAATAAAATAAACGAAAAGCATTAACAAAGAGACACAAAGTAGCTCAATAAACTTATAATCATAATTGAATTATAGACAAAGCAACAGAAAACCAACAATAGTTGTTGCATTTCATATTGATATCTTCAAAATGTATGCTCTAGAGAACACATATAGACATACAAGATTGATCAAACAGTCATCAACTATTCCTTACCATTCAATGACATAAGTCAATAGTAGAACCATGTTAGCCATCCTGCACATAAATTTTTGCCTCATTCTTTTCTCCTTTCCCTCGTCCCATCTGTTCTTTACTTTTGAACAGATTTCCTTCATGTCTCTTAGTTTATGTTCCCACCCTCAGGTTCTTACACCAGTGACACAATACGTTGCCTGCACATGTACCTCTGATTTATTTCACTTATGAGTATGGTGTCTAATTGTGACCATTTGCCTACAAAGGCCCAAATCTGTCCCTCTTTATAGCTGAATAATATTCCATTGTATAAAAATGCCACAGTTTTTTAATCCAGTCTTCTGTGGATGGACATTTGGGTTGCTTCCACAATTTAGCTATTAAAATTGTGCTGCTATAAACATGGGTGCACATATATCAGAGTGGTATGATGCTTTCAGATCTTCTGGGAAAATACCCAGAAGTGGAATAGCTGGTTTGATACCTGAAACTTTAAATGTTTATTTATGCAAGATGATGGCTTCATCTGGGAGTATGAAAGAACAAGGGCTCTTAAACAACAAAGATGCACGTGATCTCATGTGGGGTCTAATACAGTCAAACTCAAGAAGTGCAAATAGACTGGTGGCTACTAGAAGATTGGAGGTGGAACTGAAGCAAGGGGAAACAGGATCTCATTTGGTTGCCCACTCTGGTCTGGAACTTGAGATCCTCCTGGGACTATAGGGACATACCACCATACTCCACTTCCTTTTTATTTTGAGACAGGGTCTCACTGAGTTGCCCAAGTGAGACTCCAGTTTACACCCTCCTGCCTCAGCCTCCCTCAGTACTAGGATTATAGGCATGTGTGACCTAAAGTATGCATATTTCAAAACATCACACTATTCCATAGATGTATGTACTGTGCAATCATTATTTATCAATTAAAAATTACTTTTTGAAAGCCAAAAATACATGAGTTAGACATGTTTCTTTGTTGTCTATGTTTTATAATGTTTGTTAACATTGGAGATAGAGACTAATGACACTAAAATTTCATCAATGACTTAATCCATTTTATTTTGCTGTTTCTTTCTTTCTTTCTTTCTTTTGATACAGGAATCAAAGTCATGACTTCAAGCTTGCCAGGCAGGTGCTTGAACTATATCCCCGGCCCTTATTTTGGTGTTTCTAAATGATCTCAGGAACAAAGATTGCTATTTCTTTAAACAGAAACATCATTGATAGTTAAAAATGGTAGCTATTAAAAAATAAAGTACTTTTTGCTTTCTAGTATCTTTCTATATATATCTACATTTTTTTTTGAGACAGGGTCTCACTGTTTAGGCTGGCCTTGAACTCACGGTGTCATCCAGGCTGACCTCAAACTTATGGCTATCCTCCTGCTTCAACCTCCCGAGTGCTGGGATTACAGACATGCACCACCACACTTGTCTATATCTACATTTATTTATATTTATTATTTTAAGAGACAGGGTTTTACTGTGTTGCCCAGGCTGGTCTTGAACTCCTGGGCTCAAGTGATCTTCCTACCTTAGCCTCACAAGTAGCTAGGATTGCAGGCATGTACCACTGCATCCAGATCCTTGTTAGGTTTCTTAATAAACATTCTTACCAGAGGTAGGAGATAGTCAAGATGTTCAGCTCCACAGTGCCTATTCTTATGCATGTGTGTTGAATATAAATTAAAAGTAACTAGAAGCCCTGGTGGCACATGTCTGTAATTCTAGCACTGTGGGACACTAAGGCAGGAAGAGTGTGGGTCTTAAGTCCAGCCTGGGCAAAGTTACCTATTTAGACCCTGTCCCAAAGTATGAAATAACAAAGGGCTAGGGATGTAGCTCAATGTGAAGGCTCTGGATTTAATCCTCGGTATCACAAAAAAGTAATTTAGGGTATTAAAAATTGTTATGGAGTATGTAGGTGTAGCTCAGTGCTATATAACACTTGCCTCATATGCATAAGTCCCTGGGTTAGAGCCCTAGCAGAGGTGGGGCATGTGGGTGCAGTTGTGTGGGCCTGTAGTCCGGGAGGCAAAGGCAGAAGAATCACTAGAATCCAGCATTTCAAGGCCAATATGTTAAAAAATTGATGTAAAATCAATTAGCTAGGTTTTTCTAGTGACCACCAAAAGAGCTTTGGTATAAGAAACAGCCACAAAGTATGAAATGGAGTCATGCAATTACTAATTTATGGTGAAATCTCCAACACTTGGGATAAAGCTTTTTATGCCAAAACAAGGTTTGGTCCTCACCTTGTCATCAGAGTGAGGCTTACTTGTTGGCTTGTTTTTGTTATTTTTTGGGGGGGGGGTACCAGGAATCAAACTCAGGACCTTGCACTTGCCAGGCAGGCACTTGTGCCACTGAGCTACATCCCTGGCCCTGTTTGATTGTTTTTTGTTTTTTGTTTTGTCTTTTTCAGTCAGGGTCTCACTATGCAGTTCAGACTGGCCTTGAGCTCACTTTGTAGCCCAGGCTGGTCTCGAACTTCCAACAATCCTTCTGCCTCAGCCTCCCAAGTGCTGGGATTGCAGGCTTGTGCCACCACACCTGGCTGGTTTTTAATATTTCTACAAAAAATTGCTATTGCTTAGTTGGACTTTGTATAACTGCTGATATACCATATTGATTTTAAAAATGGTTTCATATGTTATCTTTACAAATCTGATTGCATCCAGGCAAGCTGATGAAGAATTTCAGATCCTGGCAAACTCTTGGCGATATTCCAGCGCATTCACCAACAGGATATTTTTTGCCATGGTGGATTTTGATGAAGGTGCTGATGTATTTCAGATGGTAAGAGCTTTGGTTTATTCTCTTACATAAGAATAGATAAAATATGAATAAAGTAGAATACATGTTTTCCAGTGGCTGTAAGAAGTTTAGTAGGCCTGTTCCTATATAAGATCTAGAGTAGTGAACTAAAAGCTAAACTTGAGTTTAATTCCCATCGCTAAAAAGAAAACAAAGACTGAAAGTCTGTACCCATTAAATAACTTCCATTCCTTCCATCCCAGCCCTTGTAACCACCGTTGTCCTTCTTGTCTCTGTGACTGTGACTACTCTAGGTACTTTATATACGTGGAATCATATTATATTTGTCTTTTTTGTGGCTATCATTTCATTAAGTATCATGTCCTCAAAGCTGATGTTGCAGCGTGTGTCAGAACTTACTTTTGTGTTACTGGGGATTGTAGCCCAGGTATTTGCATTGAGCTACATTTCCCATTCTCCAGCCGGCCCTCTCTTCCTCCTTCCCTTCCTCCTTGCCTTCCTTATTTCCTGGCTTAGGACTTCCTTTTCTTAAGGCTCAACGCTGTTGTATCCTATGACTGTGCTGTATTTTGTTTATGCATCCATCCGTTGATGTATACTTTGGCTGCTCCCACTGTTTGGCTGTTGTGAATAATGCTGTTATGAACATGGGTATATAAATAATTCTTCAAGAACCTGTTTTCAAGTCTTTTGTATATATACCTAGCAGTAGAATGGCTAGATTATATAATAATTCTGGTTTTAGTTTTTGGGGAACCTCCAAGCTATTTTCTGTAGCAGCCCCACCATTTTACGTTCCCACAAACAATGCACATGGATTCCAATTTCTCCTTGTCCTTACCAACACTTCTTTTAACATACGTATAGATATTCATATGTTTAGTTGTATAAATAAAAAGAATTTGGATGGATGACAGTGCTATCTCATTGTGGGTTTGATTTTAATTGTTATGATTAGTAATGCTGAGCATCTTTCCATGTCCTTATTGCCTACTTGTATATCTTCTTTGTAGAACTGTCTATTCAAGTCCTCTCCCCACTTTTTTGTGGTCCTAGGGATTGATCACAGGGCTTCATATATACTAGATAATCTCTGTACTGCTGAGCTACATCCCTGGCCCTTTTATTTTTCTAAATTTTGAGATCAGGTCTCTCTAAGTTGCTGAGGCTGGCCACCAACTCTCCGTCCTCTGTCTGAGCCTCCAGAGCAGCTGGAATTGCAGGTGTGCACCATCGTGCCTTATTGCTTTGCCCATTTTAAAACCAAGTTGTTTTCTTTTTTTTTTTTTTTTTTTTTGTCTTTTTGA
>PVLD010036975.1:0-10583 GCA_004027595.1 Dinomys branickii
CCTAGGTCTTCTGGTTCTAAATAAAGTTTATGATTTTTTTCTCTAATTCCGTGACATATGCCATTGGAATTTTGATTGGAATTGCATTAAATCTGGATAACAGTTTTGGAAGTATGACTATTTTCACTATATTGCTTCTTTCTACCCAAGAACAAGGGCTATCTTTCCATTTTCTGATATCCTCTTCAATCTCCTTTTCCAGCGTACTGTAGTTTTCAGTGTAGAGGTCTTTTACATCCTTCATTAGATTGATTTCTAGGTATTTCAGTTTTTTAGATGCTTTTGTGAAGGGTGTGTTTTACTAATTTCTCTCAGTGAGTTTGTTATTCGTGTACAGGATGGCTATCGATTTTTTTTTGTCTTTTTGAGACAGGATCTGGCTATGCAGTTCAGGCTGAGTTTGAGCTCACTTTGTAGCCCAGGCTGGTCTCAAACTCACAACAACCCTCCTGCCTCAGCCTCCCGTGTGCTGGAATTATAGGCATGCACCACCATGCCCAGATTGGCTATTGATTTTTGAGTGTTGACTTTGTATCCAGCTACACTACTGAATTGGCTTATTAAATCTATTAGTTTTGTTGTAGAGTTTTGGGGGTCTTCTATGTAGAGCATCATGTCATCTGCAGATAATGATAATTTAACTTCTTCCTTTTCTATCATTATTCCTCAAATTTCCTTCTCTTGCCTAATTGCTCTAGCTAAAGTTTCCAGGTCAATGTTGAACAAGAATGGAGACAGTGGACATCCTTGTCTTGTTCCTGATTTTAGAGTGAAAGCTTTCAGTTTTTGTCCTTTTAATATGATATTGGCTTTTTTACATAGGCGGCTTTTATCAGATGGAGATAAAGACCATCTTTTCCAGTTTTCTATAGGGTTTTTATCATGAATGGGTGCAGGACTTTGTCAAGAGCGTATTGTGCATCCATTGAGATGATAATGTGATTTTTATCCTTGCTCTGTGTCATGGTTTGGGGTTTTTTTTTGCAAGGGAGAACAATATAAAACAGGACACATATTTTATAAGATTATTTATAACAGTCACCCAAAGAATCATATGCCAGAGATTGCAGGAAATCTGTCCACACACTATAGACCAGGAATCCTGCTGACAGCCTGGATCCCACGATAATATCCTGCGTGAGTCCAGCTGAAGACCTAGAGCCCATAACAATGCCTCTCATGAATCCAACTGGAGGCCCAGAACCCGTAAGAATATCTCATGCAGGCATGTTTCATGGATCTGTGCTGGGAAGGCCCAAAGGTCAGTGGTAGAATCTAGAAAGTCTGTGCCAGCAGGATGAAGGATCTGTGCTAGCAGGGTGAGGGATGTGCACTGGAGCCAGGAAGAGATGCTCAGAAGAACCAGAGCTCCCCCGAAAGGTATCACAGCCATTCTCAGTGAGGTCCCAAGCTCTTCCAATGATCAAAATGGCCGATTTCCCATTAGGGAAGCGAGTGCAGCAAGCTTCTCCTGGAGACTGAGCCGTGCACCATCTTCCCCTCTGGAGCCAGGAAGCGATGCTGAGTGAGGACCAGAGCTCCCCCAAAGTGAACCAAAGCTGTTTGAAGTACCAACAGTCCCGAGCTCCTAGGAGGATGAAAACAGCCAAGTTCATCAGGAAAGCCGGCATGACGAGCTCCTCCCACAGAGCCAACAGCTCCTTACAGCTTCTACCAGCTCCCAACAGCCTTTCAGTTCCCAACTGCCTCATTTCTTCTTCTCCAGTTCTGCCTCTTATGCTGCTGGAAACAATCCCCGGGTGGGCCTCCCACACCCAGCATCATGCTTACTCAGTTCAGCTGGGGGTTATAAGTTGACAAGTTATAGTAGTTGTCAACCCACTACACTCTGTTAATATGATGTATTACACTTATTGATTTACATATTGAACTATCCCTACATCCCTGGGATGTATCCCACTTAGTCGTGGTGTACAATCTTCCTGATGACTTGCTGCATTCTGTTTGCCAGTGTTTTATTTTTTTTTATTTTTTTTTTATTTTTTTATTTTTTTTTTCCGGGACCGGGGATCGAACTCAGGGCCCTAGTGCTCGGCGGCAAGCACTTAGCCCACTGAGCTGTACCTCCAGCCCTGCCAGTGTTTTATTGAGGATTTTTTCATCTGTGTTCATTAGGGAAATTGGCCTGTAGTTCTTTTTCTTAGTTGAGTCCTTCTCCAGTATTGATTTTTATGGCAATGCTTGCTTCCAGGAATGAATTTGGGAGTATTGCTTCCCTTTCAATTTCATTAAAGAGTTTGAGAAGTAGTGTGTTAAGTCTTCTCTAAATTTTTTGCAAAATTCTGCAGTGAATCCATCAGGGCTGGGCCTTTCTTTGTTGATAGGTTTTTAATTACATGTTTGATTTCATTGATTGATACTCGTTTATTTAGGATATTTATATCTTCTTAATTCAGCTTTGGTAATTCATATTTATTAAAGAATCTCTCCATTTTTCTGCATTTTCCATCATATTAGAACACACGTTTTCAAAGTAGGTGTAGATGATCTGGATTTCTGTGGGAGTCTGTTGTGACAGTGTGGGTCTGTGTGACCCACACTTTTCATTACTAATTGTGTGGATTTGTGTCTTTGCTTTCCTTTTTCTGTTTAATCTTTCAAACAAGCAACTCTTTTATTGATTGATTCCTTTTAATTTTGTCTTAGTCTCCAGTGCATTAATTTTTGCTTTTGTTGTTATTTTTTTTAATGTTTCTTTTTTTTTTTTTTGTGGTACTGGGGATCGAACTCAGGACCCTGCGCTTGCTAGGCAAGCACTTATTCCACTGAGCTATATCCCCAGCCCCTGCTTTTGTTGTTATAAGTTCCTCCTTCTTATGAGTTTTTGGCTTAGTCTGCTCTTCTTTTTCTAGAAGTTTGAGGTTCACCATTAAGTTGTTAATTTGTGCTTGCTCTGTTTTCCTGATATGGGTATTCAATGCTATAAATTACCCTGTTAGGACTGCTTTCATTGTGTCCCATAAGATCTGGCATGTTGTATTATCATTTGATTGTAGAAACTGTCAAATTTTTTTCTTTAATTTCATCTGTGACCCATTGTTTGTTCAGAGGGTACTGTTCCATTTCCTTATGTTTATAAAGTTCCTGTGATTTATTTTGCTATTGATTTACAATTTCATTGCACTATGGTCTGATAATATGCATGGGATAATTTCAATTTCTTTGCATTTAATTAAGCATGTTATAAGAGCTAGTATGTGGTCTATTTTGGAGAATTTCCTAAATGCACCTGAGAAGAATGTATATTCTGATATTGTTGGGTGGAGCACTCTGTATACATTTACTAAGTCAATTTGTTCAAAACTTTGATTCAGTTCTAATACTTCATTGTTGATTTTTTGTCTAGTTCATCTGTCTTTTAGTGACAGTGGGTATTGAGATCCCCAATATATTTGTATTAATGCTTATTTGATTTTTCATGTCTGTTAATATATTTTATATACTTGGATGCACTGGTATTTCTTGCATATATACTTGTTATTGTTATTTCTTCCTCTTGGATTATTCCCTTTACAAGGATGTAGTGACCTTCTTTATCTCTCTTAATCAGTTGTGACTTTCGATTCATTTGTCTGCAAATACAATAGCTGCCTATGCTTTTCTCTGGGTTCATGTTGCATGGAGTATTGTTTTCCATCCTTTGACTTTCTGTCTATGAATTTCTTTTTAAATTAAATGTGTTTCTTATATGCAGTATAGTGTTGGATCTTACTTCTTCATCCATTCTCCCAATCTGTGTCTTTTGATTGGTGAATTGGGACCATTATATTGATGGTTATAGCTGATATGTATTGACATTCTTTTCATGTTATTTTCTTATTGTTGGCCCCCTCTTTTTCCCTCTGTCTGTTTAACTTTTTCCATTGCCTTGTAGGTTCCTTCTGTTGGGGTTCATTGTTATCTCTTTCTGCAATGTCCTTCAAAACATTTTTTTTTTAGCTTCAAAACATTTTGGAGTGCTGGTTTGGTGGTCATAAATGTCCTCGGATGTTCTTGTCATGGCAGTATCTTATTTCTCCATCAGTTTTAAAAGACAGTTTTGTGGGGAACATCAATCTTGGCTGATTGTTGTTTTCCTTTAGAACTTGAAATGCTTCACTCCAAGCTCTCCTGACCTGAGGGTTTGTGCTGAGAAGTCAGCTATGATTCTGATGGACTTTCCTTTATAAGTGACTAGTTTCTTTTCTGTAATAGCTTTTATGATCCTATTTGTGTGTTGAATTTCTGGAATCTTGATTATGATATGTCTGGCTGTAGACATTTTTTGTTCATGGCTAATTGGATTTCTATATATTTCACTTATTTGTATGTCAAATTCTTTTTTCCTTCCAGGGAAGTTATCTCTCATGACATCTGTGAACAGCTTTTTTTTGTATTTGTGTTATATCCTGCTTTTTATCGACTCCAATCAATCTTAGGTTATACTTCTTTGCCTCATCTAGCTGCTGCTATATTGATTTCTTGTGGTCTCTTGTTACTTTCAATAGATCTTTCTTTTCATGATCATTCCCCACAAGCCTGTCTTCTATATATGTGATCCTATCCTCACATTAGCTGCTGCAGATACTTTCAATGGAATTTTTATTCTCCTGGATATTTGCTTGAATATGCCTCTTGGATTCTATTTCTTTGCTATGCTGAGCATTCATGACTTCCATAATTTTTTAAGCTACTCTTTTTTTGCCCATATCTTCTCTAAAGTCACTATACATGGTTTTCATTGTGGTTACCATCTCTGCAGTTAACTGAGAACTTATTTCTGATTTTATTTCTTTCTCATTCAATTGCTTTGTTGTTACCAGTGCAGAGAGGCTAGGTGGGTGGCTTTGGTTTTTTATTGATCTATGGGTTTGCCTTTGTTGAACTGAATGTCTGGGGTTGCATCTTGTTTAACTGTCTTTTCATTTTCTTTTCTTTTTTTTTAGGTTAATTCTTGGGATGATACTTATAAATTGCCTTTGGTGGGTTGCTTTATTGCCAGTATTTAGAACTCTTAGGAAATGACTACTTCTCTGAGGTATCTTCCAGATATAACTCATTTTTTGGTTTTGAGTTTGTTTCAAGATCCTACCTCTTCAATTTGTTGGGGATGAGAAGTTGCTGCCTATTTGGTCCAGCCCCTGGCTCTTTGGAACTTTGCAACAGTACTTTCTGTGACCCTTAGTCAATGTCAGTCTTGGAATACCAGGAAAAATAGTTGTTTAGTACATTTATGTCACTTTTGGCTATAACAGTAGCAACAATCACAGCCTAGAAAATGACAGAGGGAGATAACCGTTAATTTGTCACCTTTAACTGTGTGAACTAGATTTGTAGTTACATAACAAAATCTAAAACACACAGTAAATTACATATAGTACATAAATCCTTAATATGTCAATTTTACCCTCAGAGTTGGGGAAAAATAGAGGTCGAAGAACAGGAAGAGATTAGAAGTAAGGCTGGAAGACAAAGGGGGATCATGCTATCTTTGCGAAACTGGTGCAGAAGACTAGAGGGAAAGAGAGAAGGAAGAGATAAGAAGAACAGAACACAACACAACACAACAAGAACCACAAAGTAGCTAGAAGCCATAGTCACACTCTTATAAAAACAAGATCAAACAATGAAAGAGAAAACAACAACAAAAATCCCACAACATTAATGACAAAAAACAAACAAAAGAGGAAAAAAAAGTCCACTTCCAGGTTTTTCTCTGCTATCACTGATGGACAAGGTGTGGAGACAGAGTCCTGATCTGTGCCCATCTATCCCAGCAAGCCAGTAGCATCTTTTCGGCAGGGTAGTGGATAGTCTCAGCCAGCCTGCACCTTATGGTTGACATCAGACTCATTCGGTCTGTAGCCATCAGTGCACCTTCTGAGGGCCTGAGCCCAGCTGGGAGCTGCTAGATGGAGCCAGCAGCTGCTCTTAGTTGCAAACTCAGTGGGCCCCTCTCCAAGATGGCTCTGAGACAATTACTGTCTCACATGGAATGACTCAACCTTCGTCACTTATCATCAGCTAGTGTAGTCCTTCATATCCACTGCTCGTCTCCACTGCTGTGTCTCTGTGGAGGCCTCTAGGTTGCCGGCAGTCACTGTATGTACACAGGTTTGAATTGCTCCTCTTATGCAGTGAATCCCATCTCAGGGAGAAGGCACTGCCTGCTACCTCCTTCTTTGTTAAAGTTTCTCTCTTTGCTCTCTGTGGGCTTCAGTTCATGCCTCAGATCCTTCCTGTGTCCAGGGGACCTACTTCCCTCTCTCTTGTCTTCTTCATGTTGCTATATTCCAGATGAACTAAAGTATGTGGCTTTATGGGGGTTTTTTTCTCCTTCATTGTTTGATCTTGTTTTTATGTGACTGTGACCGTGGCTTCTAGCCACTTTGTGGTTCTTGTTGTGTTCTGTTCTGTTTTTACTATATTCCAGCATCTGTACAGCAACACTCAGAGAGGCTGTTTCTCTGCTCCTTACCACCCCACCATCTTTCTCATAATCACATATTCTTAATCCCTGCGTTACACACTGTAGTTTCAGCCACCTCTGACCAAGGCCTACCTATGACCACATGAGGCTTTGAGGGGACATTTAGACAAAAACAATAATAATTAGCAAGCTTCACTGTGCACTTAACATTCTCAACATGCAGTGTTTTGCTTATCTGATTTTAACAGAGAAAAAAAAGTCACAGATCTCCAACAATAACTGTGGCCAGATAGATATTATTAGATATGTTCTAAGCCAGAAATTTTCTTTCTCTTGACCTTTACTATATTTTTATGTGTATGTGCCTTTTGAGACATAGTGTGTCTCACTATGCAGTTCAGTCTGGCCTTGAGCTCATTTTGTAGCCCAGGCTGTTCTCAAACTAGCGACGATACTCCTGCCTCAGCCTCCTGAGTGCTGGGATTATAGGTGTGTGCCACTATGCCCAGTTCCTTTACTATATTTATGTAGAGGAATTTTGTGCCATTTTTGAGGGAAAGAATAAAGTCTAGTACTATGTCTGAAAGGCTGGAAAAGTATGTGGAAAATTATGACTAAAATTAAAGTATAAATCTCATACTTTTAATAGAATTTCATCTTTTTCAGCATCACATTGATTTTAAAATTGATCCTTAATTTTATAATGAGTTTTTAAGCAAGGAAGTAACTCTATAGAGTCCTACTATTCAGTATGGTAGCCTCCAGTCACATATAGCTACTTAAAATAGTTTTTAAAATTACAATTCTTAGTCCTACTAGCTACATAGTAAATACTTGAAAAGTACATATTCTATATTACAGGACACTTCCAATACTACACAAGGATCTACTAGACAGCACTGCTATGGTTTTGATGAGCAAGGAGTGAAAAGATTAAGTTTTCATTCTTCCTTTGTGAAACACCAAAAGAACAATTTGGAGAAAATGGGTTTTACATGTGGATTGTAGTTGTATCTTTCATAGTTGTATCTTTACTTGTCTCAAGAGAAGAAAGTAAAAATCAGAATTGCATAAATAAGTAACCATACAACTATACATCATTATGCAACAGCAACAAGGGGTGCCACCATCTTTGAGTGGCTGTGGCAGCTGGTGGACAGGCAGCCTTGATTTCAAGTCCAGGCAAAGATGACACAGGACCTGAACAAAGAGGAGTTCAGTCTGGAGGCAGAGAAGCTCTGCTTCGTGGATGCTGTGAAGGCACAGGTAGTTGTCAAATGTAAGCATGCTGATTGGAATTTTTTGTATTAAAGTAACAGATGATTTACTTTGGTGTGCAGGACAGATCAAGTTCAAGATGTGAAGAAGACTGAGATATTCTACAGTCAGTTGATGTGACTTATGGTTGCCAAGGAGTCCTGCAGGGTTGCCATGGAGACAGACAGTTTGAAATGAAGATTCCATTTGCCTCATTTATAGGAAGTAAATATCTTTTGAAATTGAGAAAGTATTGGAACAGAAAATACTTTCTGTAACTAGGTGGGCTATTCAAAATCCAAGGGATCTTTTTTTGTATTTTCTTTTTGCTGTTTATTTTAGAGAGGAATATAGGAATACAAATGTTTTCAGTTAGAGAACCATTATTTATTTATTTATTTTTGGAAATTGAACAAGAAATACATCTACTTTAGAAACTTTTTGCAGAAACTATTTGATGTTCGGCAGAATGTATAATTATTTCCTCTGATAAATATGTATCAGTAATTTTAAAATGCAATATCAAGAAAAGCCAGCTCTTAAATTTAGTTCATCTGCCTTTAAAAGAAAATTAAATGTAACCATTTTGATGGATTATTATATTTCTTGGAGCATAAACTTTGAACTGTTAATAACCAATAAGTATATATGATAACTGTAATTAACTGTGCACAGTATTAATGTGATTTTTAAAAATTAGAACATGTATCTAGTTGCTAGCAGTGTAGCCTCAATTATGTCTAAAAGTAGTTACAAGTAACCGATGTGCATTACCTTAAGCTTTCTGGATTTAGACTATAGTTTTTATTTGTAGTGATAAAAAAAAGTAGCAGTTATCTGAATGCATGGGCAGAATGATGTTACTCTGGTGGACTGAACTACCATGTGACAGATATTTACTAGGTGTTTCCCACCTGTAGTTTCTCAGAAGGACTGCAGAGTATTCCAACTGTTACATCTTTGTACTCTATGGTACCCTGCCCATTTTTGCCTATATTAAGTATGACTATTACAACTATTGTATTAATCCTGTATCTGTGATTGCACTTTACTGTCCCAAGGTAATGTTCATAGGTGGATTCCTCAGAGTGAAATGCAGTGATTTTTGTAGAGATTTGTCTCGGTGAATAATATTTTAGCATGGAAAGTTAACATAGCCTATGAGAATTTTGACATATTTCAGAGAGATCAGTAAACAAAATAGTATATACATGTAAAAAATGCAGTAGCAATTACAATCATTTTTATTAACAGCTTGCTATTAGGATGTACTGTGCAACTGTTTACAGATTATCTGTGATTGCGACCCCAGAAAATAAGATTTAACCATTTTTAGAGATGAGAGAATTGAAGGTCAAGGATTAAGTAACTTGCTGAAGAGCTGACCAAGGAAATGGCAGAACATGGATTTGAGAGCAGTTTCCAACCCCTCAGTCTCCTTCAGCTATCCCAGCAGTTCTCAACTGGGGACTGGGAAGATGAATGGCATGGGGCTACCAAGTGGGACTGTCAGCATCATTTAGACTGAGTGGCAAACCACAAATGCTTCCTATTCCCAGGAAACCACTCCTGAAAGCCTCCTTCACTGCCCCCATCTTCTCTCCTGCCATACCGTCTTAGCCATTCCCAGTATGTGATTGTCAAGCTGAGGCCAGAGGGCATCATCCAAGGGCTATTCTGACAGCTAGCTTAGACTGTCTAAGTCAGAAGTATAAGCCAGAGAATATGAATTTGTTAAAAACTTTCCAGGTGATTTTCATATGCATGCTCTAGTTGAAAAAGTCATATATCTCCTAAAAAGCCGGGCAGCAAGCTTGGAAGCCAATTAAATATTTAGTTAAATGAAGTCAGTCATGGTAGTGCACGCCTGTAATCTCAGTACTTGGAAGGCAGAGGCAAGAGGATCGCTGAGAGTTTGAGGCCAGCCTAGACTACATAATAAATTCAAGCCCAGCTTCAGCTACATAGTGAGACTCTGATATATAAAGAATCTCAGAAGTGAGTAAAAGCAAGATTTAGGGATAATATACTGAACAGAGGATTTGAGACAAAAACGTTGTTCAAAATGAATATTTATCAAATACTGGGGTCAGGGCAGACTTCACAAATCTCAAAACAATGACATGGGGTTTTGTTGTTTGTTTGTTTGTTTTTGGTACCAGGAATTAAACTCAGGACCTTGCACTTGCCAGGCAGGCATTCTGCCACTGAGCTGTATCCCTGGCTCAGTGATACATTTCTTAAAGATCTCTTCACAAGGACAAAGTTTGCTAGTCTTAATGACACAAAAATTTAAGACATTTGAATAGCTAAAAGCAACATAATCTGATTGAAAAACAAACTGAGAAAAAGTCTTTGAACAAATGTTAACATGGGATTACTATCTTTAATATATGAAGATTTTGTGTAAATCCCCAAGGAAAATGCTAACACAAAGAGGATTAGTAAAGAAAGACTGAGAAAAATGTAAATCAAATAAATTAAACTGATCAGTGAGATAATTTGTTTTCTCATATTCACCATTTTTAAAATCCCATTAAAAGAACCACTGGAAATTGACATATTCTTATTTGGAGATGATTCTGATGCCAGGTCTCTAAAGCTTATAGAAGGTTCATTCCTTTGAAACAGTAACTCCACTTCTGGAAATCAAGCCCATGGACAGAATCAGAACTGTCAGACCAAAATTTATGATCAAAGATGTTCAGGATGATGTTCTTTGTGGTAGAACTTTGAGAGAGCTGGCATATTAAATGATAGCAAAAGTTTTAGAAAAGTGTGATACATCCATAAAACAATATTATGAATCATTAAAATTATATTTGATGTTATTAAAATAAAGAAATATATGATGTAATGTTCAGTAAAACAGTATGAAGCATAGAGTAACACCAAT
>PVLD010036976.1:0-10582 GCA_004027595.1 Dinomys branickii
CTGTCTGACTAAATTTGCATGTCTGTATATGGGTCCATACATCTACAATTCGAAGATATCAATGGATAAAGCAACAACTACTGTTGAGCCCATATCACCTTGTCTATAGATTAGTTGTGATTGTACTATTTTCTATGATAATGGGTGTCTGTTTGTCAATATGTTTTTGTACTTTTATGTTTCTAAAATAAAAAAAAAATAAAAAATAAAAATAAAAAAAAAAAGAAAGAGTGTGAACGGGAGTTTCTCTTGGTCTCTAACCCTGTTTAGAAGAGGTAATAGATTCCAAAATGGAAGAGGAAGTGTAGGGCAAGAATCCAGAAAGAAAAAAGATTTTAAGGGAATAAAAGAGACAAGTTTCAAGAGGTAAATGAGGAGCCAAGCAACAAGACCCACGTGAAATGCCAAGCTGAGTTTCTGTTCAGTGGAGGCTCACAGGCCCTGGGTGCACTGTTCCTTGGAGAGGCTAGAGAGATGGACCACAAGCCGTCAACTGGGGACAGGTTCCAGGAGTCCCTTTGCACAGAAAGAGTAATAGAATATTTCTTTCCTGCTATAGTCCCAGGGCCCAAAGGTGCCACATCATCATGGAGAATCAACAGAAAGATGTAGGATTGGATGGATGGATGGGTGGACGGATGGATGGATGTACACATGCATGCACACCCGGAGGGATGCATGGAAGGACAGGATGGAATGGATGAATAAGCAGCTGGTAAACTGGATAGGTGAATGAAGAACTAACGTGTAAATCTGTTTAGAATTAGGTATGAGGAAGACAAACGCACAAAGGAAGAAAAACATCAGTAGCAAAATTGTTGCAACAGTAGAAGTTACAACGGATTTGGCCAGATGCGTTTTTATCACAAACTGCAGCACTGCATTAAAAGTAAAATTTCTTTACTTACCGTTCTATAAGTGTCAACATCATGAAGGAGTATAAAAAGTGAGTAAACAAGAACCCTGAGATTTTAGAATGCATGTGGTTAAAACATAAAACTTTCTACTTAATTGGATGTTTCAAAATTCTTAAAGGAAAAGGGCCAAATGGTTTAAGGATCTGTTAGTAACACAAAAAAGAAAATCCTGCATAGACCTTTACTTTAAATTGTACAAAAGTATATTTTTAAATTTCAGAAAACATACGTCACGTGGCTTGGAATTTTAAAGGTAAACATGAAATACAAATACCAAAAATTTAAAAAAGCTCACAAGATTTGAGGTTAATTCCAATACAGAAGAAAAACAAATACTTACACAGTTACATAAATATTTACCTCTATTGAATGAAGTAACTTTTAAGAAAGGAATGAAGAGCAAAGATAAATAAGAAGATTGGTCAAAGATTGATACAAACATTAGGATTTCTTAGGAAATGCAGAATGAAAAGAGACTTACAAAGCATTTCAAATTAAAAAAAAGAGAATTTTCATTAATTTTTTTCAACAAGGAAATAATAGAATCACTGCTAGGAAAAATAGTTTATGACAGAGGGAAAATAACTAGAAGACATGATCTGGGCATGAGGGCACAGGTCCATAATCCTAGTATTTAGGAAGGCTGAAATAGGAGGATCAAGAGTTCATCCCAGCCTTGGCAACTTAACAACTTAGCAAGACCCATTCTCAAAATGAAAATATATGAAGGGCTGGGGTATAGCTCAGTGCAAAGGCCCTAGTTCAGTCCCCACTACTGAAAAGAAAAAAAAGCAGAAGACACGACCTGGAAGAGTGAACTTGTACATCAATCACCTCCACCTCTCAGCATCCTGATTCTCCAACTGTTCCTTCCCCTGCACTGCTGACCAACTTTCAACATTCTGTAGAATACAACACTCAACATGAACTATGCATGTGGAATTGCTTATGTCCCCTCACGCTTTCCACACCATAACTCCACAGGGACATTGATTCATCTCCCTTGTTCACTCATATTCACCATGTTCCTTAAACAATCCCTGGCACAAAGTACCTACTTCAGCTCATATTGCTAAATAAATCCCCTCTGTCAACATCAGTGGTATTTAACAAGGAAAATGGGTGGATTAATTACAGACAAAAGCTGATTTTTAAAAGCCAACATCTACAAAAAGATGAAAAAGTAAATAGCTAAATAAGATTCCTCAGACCCAGGCTATCCATATTTACAATATAAACAGGACTTGTATCAAAAGACCACCATTGAAAAATCCTAGTAAGATAGCAAGTAGGCAGGAATAATTTTGAAAAGGGAGAGAACAGTGAAATAAAGACTAAATAACTACAATAAATGACCAGCAAAATTCTATGACTCATTATATCACAAAAGAGATGTGGCTACTGAAAAGCATGTTAGTCACAAAGGGCAAATCAGAAAAGAAAGCCTAAGAATAGGGCATACCAGGAAAGAGCATTGCATTTTTCCAGATTTACTAAATCACTTAGAAGGAGTTTCGGCAAATATACATAACATCATACATCCTTGCCAGAGGGATAGCTTAGATGTAGTGCAGACTCATGTATGTTGTTGGAAGAATGACGCAGTCAGAGTGTAGCATGCCTTGCTTTTGCATATGATGACACAGACATAGAGAGAATGTAGTCATTGCAGAGATGTTGCAGACATCGGTAGTATCATGCATGATCATGTGGGAGAGAACAGAAATAGCTTGATGTCTTGTGTGGTCATGAGGAAGACGAAACAAAGGTAGATTATAGTCAAATGTGCTTATCAGAGGGATGGCATAAATAGAGTGTCATGTAGTCTGTGAGTATCAGAGATGACCCAGGTATGACGCACACAGCTCTGACAAGATGACACAAACACAGTTTAGAATCAGGACGAGACAAAAACAGTAGCGCATCATGCATGGTCATCAACAAGATGACTCTGATGTAGTGTAGGATCATACACAGTAGCTACAGGTTGTGGCAGACATGCTGTACATTGTATGAGGGTATCATGTAGTACAGACGTAGTACACCATGCTTAGTGGTTGTCAGAGGCATGAAACAGACACAATGTGGCATCACACGTGGCCATTAGGCAGGTAATAAAAATTTATGGTAGCACTGTATGCATACTACAGAGAAATGATGCATAGTGTAGGAACATATGTTGCCATCAAGAAATGGCACAGATACAGCACAGCATCACATATGTTCATCACAGATACAGCACATCATACATATGGTTGACTACAAGGTGATACAAACTAGGGTAACACTCCATGAGATCGTCTGGATAGTATGCGTTTTTATTAAAGGGAAGAATCTTATTTTAAATACCATATATGGTAACCAAGGAGAGAGTAGCATCATATGCGTTTGTCAAGGAGATTTTGCAGATACAGTGTAATTCCAGGAATGGCAATCCATTTAATGTCATAGATATCTCAATATCATATGTTTGCCACCAGTAATATCACTCATGGTATAACATCATGTGTATGTATTTAAAAATTTATGGAACCACATTGAAATTTGTTGTTCTTAAGAAAATGTAGATACAATATACAATCATACATGGTTTCCAAAGAAATTATTAGGCTTAGAATAGTAGCATCCTGGCTTTAGGGTGGTGGCAATCATCCTACATGAGTTCAGTGACACAAAACAAAGACATAATATTGCATGGTTGTCAGGAGCTAGTGC
This sequence comes from Dinomys branickii, assembly GCA_004027595.1. Lineage (NCBI taxonomy): Eukaryota > Metazoa > Chordata > Mammalia > Rodentia > Dinomyidae > Dinomys > Dinomys branickii. The sequence goes on from PVLD010036976.1 coordinate 3,633, forward strand.
AAAGATACTCAAAAAGCACACAAGCTCATTAAAAATATCTGACTGACATTGTGGAACATGACAAATAGTTTTCAAGAAAATTATGCAGAAATAAGTAATATATCATCATATGTAGCTTTCAAAGTGACAACATAGACAGTGTAACATAATGAATTGTCCACAGGGAGATGAACTATAACACGGCATTATATAGAGTTCTTATAGTCAAAATGCACGTGTTCATGTACAACATTATGTGTGGTTATCAGGAAGAGGAAACAGATATTGTGCAGCATTTTACATAGCTATGAAGGACATGACACAGAATACAACAACACATGTGGTCAAGAGAGACATTACATTGTATTGTGACACATGAGAATAATAAGATGAAACATTATATAGCCTCATGTAGTGCTATCAAGGTCTTGAGCCAAACTGTACAATCTATAGGTGTTTCCTGTGGAGATAATATATATTATAGGACCATATATCATTCTCAAGAACTTGATGTACATGCAGTATAGAAGCTTATGCACATTTTAAGCAAATAAAAGAGAGACAATATAAATGCATACATGGAATCATTAAATAAAAGGAATACAGTTCAGCAGTGTGCAAGGTGTAACAAAGTAACATAAAGTGCAGTGCTTTACAAGGTCTTTAAATATATGACACAGACACAGAGGAGCATGGCACACAATCCCCAGGAAGAAAACATAGCCTTTGTGTCACATGATAACAGTGACCAGAGGATGGCACAGAGTTAGCAAGTCCACAGCAGATTCCATCACAGCGAGCTAGAGCCAGCAGGATCCACAGGACATATAAGACTCTTACCATAGTAAGCAGGTACACCACTACAGAAGGGAGAGAGAAACCCAGCCCAGGGAAGCCAACTTGAAGGAGAAGGCCAAGAGATGGAATCCAGTCACAGAAGTGTTCAGAATAAGAAGCAGGGCTGCTTCTGGACCTCAGCATTGCTTATAGCCCAGGTCTGGTGACCATGAATGTGCCATCTTGGGAAACATTCAGTCCCTCTGAGGGAAGAGCCCAGTGTAGCAGCTGCCTGTTGGCACTCTGCCTCATCACCACAACCCAGTGCCCACCAGGGCCAGCTCTTCTTCTGGTGACGGGGCCCAGTGAGGGAGATATGTGCCTTCACAGAACAGGGTGCCATGGAAGCACAAGCTGGAGAGTCACTCAGAAGGCAGTGGCTAGGCTAGAACTGGTGAGCCCCAAAGACAGAAGGGGCAAAGGGTATAGCTCCGGCTAGGGATCCAGACAATGAGAAACACGGGAGCTTGCAGCAGCGGTGACCTGTGAGATTCGGGGATGGAGAAATGATGCAGAGCCCTGCCGGTGAAGGTTCTCTCCTGGCAACTGAATCTAGCACCAGCAAGGACCCTCTCCACCAAAGTCAAGGGCTGGAAAGAGGTCCCAAGGAAAGGTGAAGATCAGGGACATGTGATCACGTAGGTGGAGTAAGCGCTTCAGATCTGCACCTGCAGAGGTTCAACACCGGTGGTTTCGTGGGTCAGATAGAAATCCAGCAAGCAGAAGTACAGCTGTGACCTGGGAGAAAAACCACCAAATGGTATATAGGGGATACTCTTCTGCCTCCTGCCTAAGCCCATAAAGTTAGGTGAAAAAAGACAAAAGACACAAAAAGTTAAATATTGCATCATTTCACTTACAGAAGAAACCTGAAACATGCATACATACATGCATACACACATGCATACATACATGCGTACATACATGCGTACACACATACATACACAAATGAGTAAAACAAAGGAGAGATGATAGCAAACAAAAAAGCAGATTTAGAGACAGGGGAGGAGATGAGAGGAACCTCGGGGGCGCATAGCAAAAGGACTGAAAATGATCGAGTTCTCTATATATTTGACAATCTCCCAAAGCAGCATACACTAATAAAGAAGACGTGCTGTATGCAGTGTACCAGTACAGGTCCTTGTCAACAGACTGCATGATATTGCATGTGTAGCTTTCGGTGAAGGGAGGCAGATACAGTAAAACATCACACATGGTTTTTTTAGAGTACAGTGCAAGTGAAATGTATTATCACACGTGGTAATCAATAAGATGATGCATAGTGTTGTGTCTACCTGGTCATCAGGGGAATGATGGATGTATAATGTAGTATCTTACTGGGTCATCAGGAGATGACAGAGATTAGTATAGTATAGTACATTACAGTATAATGCATTGTAATCAAAGAAATAACACTGACACTGTAGTCATAAGTAGATATGGCCTAGCAACAAACACGACTTCAAAGGAGATAAAAATACAGCAAAGCACAATAGCATAACTTGCAAAAGACGATGCAGATGCTATGCACAATAATACATGGTCACTGGGTAGTGATAAAAAACATAATGTCACCTACGGCCAACAGGACCATAAGAAATACAGTGTTAGTATCTTATGTACCCTTCAGTGAATTGAGAATACTTAATACAGCACCATATCCATGGTTATCCATAAGATGATCAAATGTAGCATAGAATTATGGATGGTAGCCAAAAAGAAAATTCACAGCTTATTGTCATATGTTTATCCCAAAGATGTTAGACATAATGAAGCACCAAATGCAGTTACAGCAAAATGGTGCAGACATCAATGGGGGTCAAGTAGATGATGTCAACACTTTGCAGCATCATATATAACCATCCAGGACATGGTGCAGATGACAGCATTATATGTAGTTGTTATGAGAGAACAAAGACCTGCATATGTATATGTGTGGTTATAAGGACATTACATAATGTATAACATATGTGGTTATCAAGAGTATACTATAAGAGACCGATCTTCGCGCGCGGGTGCTGGGTCTGCGGCTGCGAAATTCCAACTGAAAGTGTTGCTCTGCGCTGCCTGAGCATTAACGGGTCGGCTGGATATGCCGGTGAGAAGTAGGTGGACCCTGAAAGCTGGGTGCCCGAGGCGATTGGCGCTGCATGGCCGCGGCTCCGCCGAGCCCCACGTAACACCGAGTGCGATCGCAGTGGGATGGACCCACCCATCTCCCAAACCCGAATGGGCACAGGCGGCCGCGACCAAGAAATTTTGGAGGCGGCGGAGCAGAGCAAACTCGGAGAACGCGCTCCTCGGGCAGACTGCGCTAATCCGCGCAACTGAACGGGATCTTACTCAGAGCCCCGACCCCACAGCCGGTGGCATCCTCAGCCGGAGAGCGTCAGCGGCTCCTGCGAGAACGCCGAGGAGGCGGGGGAGTGCCGGGATCTCCTGCCGGCACGGATCTCGGAACAGGTGAGCCGAGTGAGCACCGCAACAGGATTTCTGAGTCGGGAAGAAGCTCGACCCAAGGAGATACATCTGAGCGGCTTTCCTGCCTGCACGATCCCAGGGTGAGTTGATTGGGCGCCCTGACTGGTTTTTGCTGAGTCGGGGAGAAACTCTGCCCAGCGAGGGACATCCGAGCAGCTCTTCTGACTGCACTGTTCCCGGGACAGAAGAGCTGGCTGGGCGCCCCGACGGGATTTCTGAGTGGGGGAGGAGCTCCACCCAGGGAGGAACACCCGAGCGGCCCCCTGCCTGCAGGGTCCCTGGGGCAGCGAACTGTTTATGCACCCCAGCCAGGTCTCCAGGTAGGGAATAGCGAAGTGCACAAAGCAGCATCTGAGCAGCCTTTTAAGCGGATCTCTCAGCAGAAGGCTTAGGGGACATTATCCCAAAGAGAAGGAGTCACTGGAGCAGCCTCTGCAGCAGACGTTTGCCTGCTGAACTGCCTGGGGAATTTATAGCTCAACATTTTGAATCCGATACCCAAAAATGGGAAAACAGAGGAACAGAACGCAGTCTCAGAACTCAACCCCACCCAGAACAAGTTCTGAATGCGAGGATACAGGGGAACAAGAAAGCCACATACCTGCAAGTTATGAAACGATTGCATCTGAAATGAAACAACTCCAATAGACCATAAAAGAGCTTAAAGCATAAAATAAGCCACATACCTGCAATAATCTCTCAGACAAAAAACGAACTGAAAACTATAATGGAAGAAATGTTCTGTACACATAGAGAAGAAATAGATAAAAGATTAGAAGAAAATAGGAAACAAATGGAAACGTTACAAGAGCAATTTAGGAATGAATTACCAAGAATGAAACAGGTCCAAAGAGAATGCCAGGATTTGAAAACTTACACTGAAAGCTTGCAAAACCACTTAAATGAAACCGAAGATAGAATCTCAGACCTTGAAGACAGCATGGCAGCTTATGAGCGAGAAAGGCAGGATCTCAAAAAATCATCAAAGACACAAGAAAAATTAATCCAACAGCTCCAAGATGAGGCAAAACATAACAATATTCGAGTTATAGGAGTGAGTGAAACAGTAGGAGACCATACAAACGATATAAAAAGAATATTTGCTGAAATAATAGCAGAAAATTTCCCAAACAAGATAAAAGATACTGAAGTTCAGTTAAGTGAGGCATATAGAACCCCAACGATCCATAACCCAAAGAAAAACACACACAGACATATAATAGTCAAGATCCCAGATATCCAGCAAAAGAACACAATATTAAAAGCTGCCAGAGAAAGGAAACAGATCACCTATAAAGGAAAGCCCATCAGAATCACAGCAGACTTCTCAACGGAAACCATGAAATCAAGAAGAGCTTGGAGCGAGGTATTACAGATTCTGAGACAAAACAACTTCCAACCTAGACTGATGTATCCTGCAAAACTATCCCTCAAATTCAATGGAGAAATAAAATATTTTCACAACAAAGAACAACTGAAGGACTTCATGAGTGCCAAACCAGCATTGAAAACAGCACTAAAAGATATTCTAGACAGAGAAAAAAGAGACCACAATCCCAAGAACAACAATAGAAATAACTCCCTAAACAGAACAAGCAAGTAAACAGTCAGCAAAAGAAGGAAAACAACAAATAAATAACATGACTAGAATAAGCCAACATATAACCATGATAACCATTAATGTAAATGGCCTCAACTCACAAGTCAAAAGGAAAAGATTGAAAGAGTGGATTAAGGAACACAATCCAATGATATGCTATACACAGGAAACACATTTTACTCAAAAGGAAATCCACAGATTGAAAGTTAAAGGTTGGAAAACAATTCTCCATGCAACAGGTCCCCAGAAAAAAGCAGGGGTAGCTATTATGTTTGCAAACAATGTAAACTTCAAACCAAAAACAATCAAAAGAGGTAAAGCAGGCCATTACATACTAGTTAGGGGAAAGCTGCAAGAGGAAGAGGTAACAATCCTAAACATTTATGCACCAAACCAGGGAGCACCTAACGTTACAAGTCAAATCTTAACAGACGTGAAAAATCAAATAACTAATAACACTATTGTAATAGGGGACCTAAACACCCCTCTGATGCAAAGAGACAGGTCAACTGGACAGAAACTCAGCAAAGAAATAACAGACCTGAACCAAAAGTGTGAACAAATGGACTTAGTAGATGTATACAGAGTGTTCCACCCCACAGCATCAGAATACACATTTTTCTCAGCTGTACATGGGTCTTTCTCTAAAATAGACCACATTCTAGCCCATAGAGTTTATCTACCTAAATGCAAAAGAATTCAAATTATGCCATGCATATTATCTGACCACAGTGCAATGAAATTGGAAATTAATGACAAAGAGAACTCCAAAAACCACATAAACACGTGGAAATTAGACAACAACCTCCTGAATAACCAATGGGTCACACAAGAAGTTAAAGAAGAAATTAAAAACTACCTACAAATAAATGAAAACACAAGTACAACCTACCGGAATCTGTGGGATGCAATGAAAGCAGTCCTCAGAGGGAAATTTATAGCAATGAACTCATACACAAAGAAAATAGAAAGAGAGCAAATAAATAACCTAATGATATACCTCAAACTCTTAGAAAAAGAGCAACAAGCCAAACCAAGAGCCCAAAGAAAGGAGGAGATTATAAAACTCAGAGCAAAAATTAATGCAATTGAGATGAAGAAAACTCTACAAAAAATTAGTGAATCAAAGAGTTGGTTCTTCGAAAGAATAAATAAAATTGATAAACCCCTAGCCAACCTTATCAAAAAAAGAAGGGAACAATCTCAAATTCATGCAATAAGGAATGAAAGGATGAAGTCACTACAGATCCAAAAGAAATACAAAATATCATTAATACCTACTTTGAAAATCTGTATTCCCATAGGATAGAAAATACAGAAGAAATGGAAAGATTCCTAGAAAGGTACAAATTGCCAAAATTGAATCAGGAAGACGTAAAAATCCTGAATAACCCAACATCAATTAATGAGATTGAAAATGTTGTTAAAAACTTACCAATAAGGAAAAGCCCAGGCCCTGATGGATTCACAGCAGAATTCTATAAAACATTTAGAGAAGATCTAATGCCAACACTCCTCAAACTCTTCAATGAAATTGAAAAGGAAGCAACTCTCCCCAACACATTTCTGGAGGCAAGTATTATACTGATACCAAAACCAGAGAGGGACCCAAACAAGAAAAAGAGCTACAGGCCAATCTCTCTAATGAACATAGATGCAAAGATACTCAATAAAATATTGGCAGATTACATAAGGAAATTATAAGGAAAATTATACACCACGACCAGGGAGGATTCATTCCAGGAATGCAGGGATGGTTCAATATTCGCAAATCAATTAATGTAATACACTATATCAATACAGTCAAAGACAAAAACCACATGATCATCTCAATAGATGCAGAGAAGGCTTTCAATAAAGTCCAACATACATTCATGTTAAAAACCTTAGAAAAAATAGGAATAGATGGCCTCTACCTCAATCTGATCAAAGCCATCTATAACAAACCAACAGCCAACATCATACTAAATGGACATAAACTGAAAACTTTCACTTTAAAGTCAGGAACAAGACAAGGATGTCCATTGTCACCACTCCTATTCAACATAGTTCT
>PVLD010036977.1:0-10584 GCA_004027595.1 Dinomys branickii
TTTTTTTGGCGGTACTGGGGATTGAACTCAGGACCCTGCGCTTGCTAGGCAGGCGCTTATTCCACTGAGCTCTATCGCCAGCTCCTGCACACCGCATTTCTGACCTTCCCCACTCACTCCATAAGTTGGAGTACTGTGCTTTCCAGGCAGGGATAGGGACTGGCTGCTCTCTCAATTTGGACAAATGGTGAATAAATTTATTTTAAAAAATTTCTGTGGCCCTTTCTCATACTCTTGATCATAGACTAAGGTACTCAGCTTGTCTGAGGCCAGCTGAAGGAGTTTGTCCTCATTGCTCCCACCCCATCTCAACACTGTGACCAACCTGAGAGGAAGGGTGAAGTCTTTGCTGGCCTGGAAAGGAAAGCAGTAGAATGTCAGAGTCTTCCAGCTTCTGCTGCTTCCTTCAGTGTCAAGGTCCACGTTTTGGGTAGTGTGTCCCGACCCCTTCAATACATCTAAACGGTTTTGGAAAGCTACCTCCCAACACGCAGACACTGATTAGTTCAGAATAGTGGCATATCTGGAAGCTTCAGTTTTCTTGCCTGCTTTATTTCTTCAAAATTTTAAAAAAGAAAAAGAATATTGTTTTGACACAAGCAATTATAGATATTAACATCTATGTGGGTAGAGGCAAATATTAATATTCACTGTCTCAAAAATAAAATTAGCTGTTTAAATATTTGTAATTTTCTGTATCTTCCATTATAATCTTTATTAATATTTAAATTAGATAATTTTTAAATGTAAATGGCATATTCAGATTTAATTTCAGCTTTGAAAATGTTAACCATATTAAAATCAGTCTACTTAACTCCCTCTCCTTTGTTTGATTAACTGTGAAACCAAGGATTGAATTAAAAACAAATATGCAAACCCTTTGGCAGTTTTTTCAACTCTTTACAAATGCTGGTTGCTAATGTGATAAAGTTGTATGAGAGCATCAGGTTCAATGATGTTTGAAAATATTCATCAAATGGAAAAACAGAAACAAGGAGATTTCCCCAATTAACTATTCACTGCAGGAGTAGTGCCAGGCAGGGTGTACCCTCTCTGCTGACCCCTCCCTCTGCCTTCTGCCAACACTTAAAGGACTTTAACTACATAGTGGAAAGATTATGATTCCTTTCTGTTCTCCTACTCAGAAGTGTCTAAAAGTATTTGACCTAACAAAGGGTCAAGGCATTTCATCTGAATTCAGTGGAATAAGTTGAATTAATCACATTTGTCTACAATTAAGTATTCTTATGTCTAGCATAAATTTTTTCTTCCTTTTGTGAGTTGAAACATTTATTTTGGTTCTCTGTGTTAGGAAAGTGCAAAGGGGGTTAAAACTGCATTAGAATTCTCTCCTTCAGAAACTTGACAAACAAGGTTGGCTTTCTTTTTTTTCTTGTATTTTACATCTCTTGATAGATCTTCTGTAAAACCGAATACTCTTTTATCTGAGGACAGCTGACTAGATCCTTTCATGGTTTAGATATAGTTAGATAATCAGAGTTGAGATTTTAGAATTCATGTCTTCCTGATATTTGCTTCTTTTAGGGGACACCTAAAGTTCTGAAAAAAAAATATCCTGGGTTTAAAAAGCTCTCCTTGCCTTAATAGGGACAGTGACTTTCAAGTGCTAATTGACACACTTGGTACATCACAGGATGCCAGGATCACCAGATGAGACACCCAGAGAGAACCATCAAAAGCTCTCTCCTTCAAAGCAGCTCTCTTATATTCTTTGTTGGGAGCTCAAATTGGTCAAAAATTTCTGGAGACCAATATGCCAGTTATTTGTCAAACCTTAAAATGAACCCACATTTTGTTCCACAATCGTACTACTTAGAGATATATACTGTGATACATAGCCATAAATTAGCCAAAATATAAATACAATAGAGTTCTCCCTTACCTGCAGTTTTGCTTTCTGTGATTCAGTTACCTTTAGTTAACTGTGGCCTCAAAATATTAAATACAAAAATTCCACAAATAATTCGCAAGTTTTAAATTGTCACTCTGAGTAGTGTGATGAAGTCTCACAGTAACCTGCTCCATCCTTTCCGGCTTGTGATTGTGCTCAAGGTGCCTATCCTTTTATAGACTATCTACACAGTGATAGAGAGAGAGCTACATTCATGTAACTTTTATTATAGTGTATTGTTATAATTGTTCTGTTCATTAGTTACACTTGTTCAGCTTTGACTTGCCTAATGTATAAATTAAACATGACCCTAAGTATGTATGCATACCGAAATACATAGCATGCATACAGTTCTGTAACACACATTTCCAGGCATCCTGAAAGAGTCTTAGATGACATATGCTGCAGATACGCAGGGACTCTTACCCTGGTTAGAGCATTATTTGTATTACCAAATAACTAGACAAGACTGTTTACCCTATTATAATAATGAAGGAGAAATATCTTTATTCTAGAATATGCATGCTGAAGAATTTAGAGAAAACAGAAACAATGACACGCTGACATTCTTAAATTTGGATGGTGGAAGGTGTTTATTATGCTATTTTTATTTCTTCCATGTTGAACATATTAATAATACAAAGTTTAAAAAGGGTCCATTGAGAAGACATTGAGGGCTGGGAATATGGCTCAGGTGCATAGTGCCTGCCTGGCAAGTGTAAGGTCCTGAGTTCAATTCCCAGAACAACAACAACAACAAAAAAAGAGAAGACATTGAGGAAATACAGCATGGTCTACCTACACAATGTAGTTAGCTATGTAGTTATCAAATCTGTCAAACTATTAGGTATATTTTCAGTAAAAAATGATAATAAAGTATTCATTCTATGGAGGATGTTTGAAAAGCTGCTTTAAAATGAGACTTTGGATCATGATAGAAGAGCTTTCAGACGGCAGACGCCTCCTGCTGAGAATAGTTTAAAAGCTGAATAGAAAACAATACATGCTTGGATGCATGAGAGGGCTGCTGAAGCATTAAGGATCTAAAGGCCAAATTTTGCAGAGAAAAAAGCCTTGGAGCAGATGGCCACCGTCACCGCCTTTTTGACTGAGTTCATTTGCCTGTTCTCAGTACTGAGCAGGAGCTGAATGTGCAGATATGGAGCCAGAAAGAGGTTTCAGGTCAGGGGAAAAAGGCAGCAGAATCCTAGGTGTCTCTAAATTTCAGAGGGACAAAAAATGAAATTTGAGGAATTCAAGGCAACCAGAACACAGATTAGGGACAGGAATCTGGTGAAAGTAGAGGCCTAACGAAGTTAGATTGCTGGGACCATTTTTGCACACAAAGTATTTGCTGAATTTTCAAACTACAGAGGGTAGGAACGTAAGATGGAAGGTAGAGACCTCATAAAAGTCGGAGTTGGGTTTTCTGCCATTTTTTAGTACCAATGAGATTAAAAATTACACTTTGGAAGCCACTAAACAGAAAGGCTTTTAAATACCACTCTGAAAGCTACAGGAGAAAGAGGTGAACCAAAGAAAATCAAACTTCACAGAAACTATAATGAAGTTCCAGGCTGGATGCAAGTCACCTAATCACACTTTTGTCTTGTTTGTGAAAAGGTAGTACCTTCTGAAGGCTCTGCAGTTTGCTACACAAAATGTCCCACAATCCGTCAAAAATTACTAGAGACTCCAATCATTAGGACCAAGGAAAAAGACCCTCAGAGAATCTTGACACTAGAGTTATAAAATATAGACTTCAGGTAGGTGTGATAGTTTCCAAAAATAATGTAACTGAAATAAAACTTTAAGAATTTAGCAGATGAGTATAATATTAGATTGTACTTATCAGAAAAGAGGATTAGCATACTGATCAGAGGAAATATCTTGGCAAAAGCACACAGGAATAAAAAGAAAATTCAAATGGCAAAGTATACAAGATATGATAAGAAAGTTTAGCATGTATGGAATTGATATTGATAGAGATTCAAGACTCCTTAGAACTCTAAATATAGAAAATACCAAGGAAGGGCTATATAAATACATATGATGCAATTGGTAAAAGCCACAAAGACAACCGGGTGTGGCGGTGCACACCTGTAATCCCAGCACTTGGGAAGCTGAGGCAGGAGGGTTGTTGCAAGTTTGAGATCATCCTGGGCTACAAAGTGAGCTCAAGACCAGTCTGAACTGCATAGACAGACCTTCTCTCAAAAAGAAAAAAAAAAAAATCACAAAGGGAAATTCTTATGAACATCTAGAGAAAAAAGTGGTATTATAAGAAACCAAGCTTTGTACATCTGTTAGGCTCACAGCTGTCTTCTCTAGAGAAACTGGTGAAAACAGGATTAAAGACTGATAGTTGTTGTCTTCAAAGGAACCAAAATTAAATGAAAAAATATTTTTAAAGCCAAATAAAAGAAAAGAAGAGAAACATTGGCATAGAATTCTGAATACACAGAAATTTTTTTTACCTTTTATTTTCCTTTTTAAAATTCTTTTTAATTTTAAAGAGAAAAAATCAATAACAAAAATAACAACAGAGACTAAAACAACACTACAAAAACAATAAAAATGATACAGGATTTCAAAACAACATGACAAGAATTAACAATGGTTGTTATATTACAAATTGTTATCTTCAACGAAGTTGCTCAGATTACCAGATGTAAGAATGCAAGATCCATTAAACAATTAAAGTAAATAAAAAGTAATAAAACAGTACAAACCATACAGAGCTTCACAAAAGAAGATGATAGCAATTCAACAATGGTTGTTATATTGCATATTGTCTTCAAATTAGTTGTTCAGATTAACAGATATAAGCATGCAAAATTAGTCAAGAAAAAATTTAAGCATTACTGTTCCTTTCAATAAACCAGTGGACATGAGCAGTACAGTTATTCCAGCTATCCTTATGTATACGTATGTATTTTTCCCTTCCTTCTACCTCATTTCCCTCATCCCAGTTGTTCCTTCCCTTTGAGAAGATATATTTTTAAAAATTAAGAAAAATTAATGACATTTCCATGCAAACAAAAATCAACTAAATTTATTAGCAATGTTTTCCCACTATAAGAAGTAATAATCCAACAAAAGAATATTCTCAGAACTAGACGTGAAACAGCAATGGAAATAGCCAATCTTTGAATAAATATCACCAATGAAAATATACTGTGAGATTTAAAATCTATATAGCACTAAAATGCATTAAAAGACAAAATTAGAAAAAGTTAAGGGGAATTTAGCTGTTCTAAGATCTGGGAGATGGAAGGACAGTGAATATTAACTTCTATTAATGTGGTAGGACAAAAGGGCCGGAGGCAATCTAAATGGAACTTCTAAAAGAGCAGAAAAAAGGTGTAATTGAAATCTATGGAAAAAGAATGCCTGCCCTGTGCTCCGGAAGCAGATGATGCAGCTATACTCCATGCACTCACTGGCTTCCAACCAACTCATGCTGCACCCTGCCTCCAACCACCTGCCAATTTCAAGCCCTCTGCAAAGGGAAGCAGAGACATTGACCAACTGACTAAGCCAATCATGGAGGCCAGTGCCCAGGAAAGAAGACAAGGTTTGAGGGTAGGTCAGCAGATCCAGGGATAAATTATGAACCCCTTTATCTTTACAGTATAACCATTAAGTTTTATGAATTTTTAGATAGTTACATCTATGCTATTATTGTTGAATGCTTTTACTGTTAGTGGAGATATGATTATTATATTTAGTAGATGTTTACTGTATATAAATATTTGGTTTGTCTTAGTGTTTATACTATAATTATAGATCTCTTTTTATGGATAAGAGTGGTACATTATTGCTTCTTAGGATATGTCAATACCCAGTTTGTCTTTGATAATATAATTATTGTTGATTTCATTGTTATTTCCAAAAAGGCATGGTGGTTACTAAAAATTGGTTTTCTCAGTATGCCAGTAACTGAATTGCCTTTGTATAATTAACAACACTGTGGGCCATTCCCTAAGAACTGAGTGGTAACCAGTCAAATGCACTACAGCCTGCCCTTGTAAATACCTGGAAGTTGAAAGATCTTTGGACAGAGGACAGAACTGTAGTTAGCTACACTTGGAATGCATTACTAAAAAGCAGATGTTAAATAAAGAAGCCTTCATATTAGCATAAATTCTTTCACTGTAATTAAACCTTGGGGGGGGAAACAAAGGAAACAAGCAAACAAATAAAAAATAAAGTAGAAAGATGAGAAGACAAGGCAACAATATGTTTACGTTGTCATGACTCCCCCAAAGCGCGACAGTGATATATAGGAAACCAAAAGCTACACAACTAGATTATTGGAAAGGATAACAGAGGAGTAAAGAAACACATCAGTAATTAGGTAATGGGCCTAATAAACAAAATGACCAGTAAGTTAACAGAAGACACTAATAAAAAGCTAACTGAACTAAACAAAATGATACAAAACTTGAATGACTAGTGTAGCAAAGAATTAGAGTCCTTGAAATGTTATCAAATAGAAAACCAGGAGATTAAAATTCTATTGGAAAAATGAGCAGCAGGAGTGACCAGTGTGAGGACAGATTGTCAGATATTAAAGACAATGCTATAGTTCGTGATCTATAAATGAGAGATACCTTAAAAAGAGAGCCAGAATGATGTGTTTCAAGCCCTAAAAGAGAGTAACTTCCAACCTAGACTGCAAAATTGTCTTTCAAAATTGATGGAAAAACAAAATATTTCCATGATAAAGAGCACCTAAAGAAATCGATGACCACCAAACTATCATTCCAAAAAATTCTCAAGGATATTCTACAAAGAGATAACGGAGCTAACAATACGAAAAGGTCCAATATAATCAATGCACCAGGCATGGTGAGTAATTAAGTAAAAGAGGAAAAGAACAGCAATAGGAAAGCAGTGCAGTGATAGGCACAAGTCAATACCTATTAGCTTTAGCCTTTCATATATGGTCTCAATTTGCTAATCAAAAGGCACAGATTAGCAGAATTGATCAAGAAACAAGATCCAACAATATGCTATATACAGACAATATAATTAGTCCAAAAAGAAATTCACAGACTAAAAATCACAGAATGGGAAGCAATATTGAATGAAATAGCAACCTGTAAATAGGATTACCTGTCTTATTGTCAGACAAATTGCATGATAAACCAAAACTAATTAGAAGAGGTAAGGAAGATAATTACATTTTAGTTAAGGTAACCCTTCAACAGGAAGAGATAACAATTATAAATATGTATGCACCAAACAAGTGTGCACCAGACTTCATAAATAAATGACCAGATAACTATCAATACAATGATAGTGAGGGACCTCAGTACCCCACTAACACAAATAGATGGATAAGCTAAACAAATTAAACAAAAACATATCAGAGGTGAACCACTCCTTTGAATGAATGGACTTAATAGATGCCATGAGAATGCTGTACTCAGCATCAGAATACACGTTCTCAGCAGCCCATAGAACTGTCTCCAAATTAGACTACATATTAGCCAATAAAGCATGCCTAGGTAAATGAAAAGAGTAACAAATTTATCATGCATATTATCAGGTCACAGTACAATGGAACTAGAAATCAATGGCAAAAAAACCACAGAAGTTATGCAAATGTATGGAAACTAAACAACACACTCTGGAATAATGGATGGGCCTCAGGAAAAAAAAATAAAGAAAGAAGAAATGACACAGTTCACTGAATTAAATGACGATGCCAGTACAACATAACAGATTTTATGGGACACAATTAAAGCAGTTGCATGAGGCCATTTGTAGCTGTGAATGTCCATACCAAGAGAAACACAGCAAGTCTAAATACTCTAATCATATGCCTCGAAGTCCTAGAAAAACAGGAACATTCCAAATCCAGACCTAGTACAAGGAAAGAAATTATCAAGATGAGAGCAGAAATCAATAAAATGGAGACTAAAAATAATAAAAAGGATCACTGAATAAGAGCTAATTTTTTTGAAAAATAAATAAAATAGACAAACCCTTAGCCAATCTTACCAAATAAAGAAAATAAAAAGAAGAAAGACATAAATGAATGGAATTCAAGATGAAAAAGATGAAATCATAAGAAATACTGCTGGAATCCAGAAAATTATTAATAACTACTTCAGAAACCTATAGACCAATAAATTAGAGAACTCATCAGAAATGAATTTTCCTAGATACATATAAATTACTGAGACAAAGCAAATAAGATGTTAAAAACCCTGAATAATCCACTAACAGGCAAAAAAACTGAAGTAGTAATAAAAATCCTACTAACTAAGAAAAGCCCAGGACCTGATGCACTTACCGTAAACGCTACAAGGACTTCAGGGAAGATCTAACACTAACACTCTTCAAAATGTCTAATGATGTTGCAAGGGAAGCAGTACTCTCAAAGTCATCCCTGGAAGCTAGCATTGCCCTGATTCCAAAACCACACAAAGATCCAACCAAGAAAGAGAACTATATGCTTTACAGAAAATATGATATATTGCACAAACATAAAATTGAGCAAAAGAAGCCAAACATAAGACAACAGGCATTTTGTGGTTTTATTGATATAGGACAGAAAACAGGTAAAACTAATTTATGCTGTTAGAGCAATTGCTATACCCATTAACAAGAGGTTTCCGTGGTGCCAGTTAAACAGATGATTTCACTGTGATAAACCATTCAGGTGTACACCTATGTGTATTTCTTGTATGTACATTACAGCTCAACTTAAAAATCTCTTTAAAGTCTACTGTGAAAGGAAAGAAGCAGCATTCATGCTTCTGGACACAAACTTATAGATCTCAAGTACTATTGCCATGACTTTCTAACTGTGTGGCCTCAAACTAGTAACTTAATTACCTCATGACTCAGTTTCCGTTTGTATAGGATCAGAAAGCAAATTATAATAATAGCAATGATACCTACCTCCTGGGGCTATTGTGATTATTAAGTGCATTAAAGGCGTAGAGCACATGAAACAATACTGAGTACAACAACCTAAGCACTGGTGCAGTATTTGTAAACTTTTTATCCATTCTTTTTGACCGCTTGCATTTTTATTGACATGATACGGAGTGTGATGCAAATACACGGTGAATGTTTAAATTTTAAAAAGTTATTACAGAAAAGACATTAACCCTTCTCAAAATGCTCCCCTAGCTACCAACATACTTATCTCAACTTATCTCAACGCCACTTTCTCTAGTAGTACTGCAGATCCTCTTTCCTGAGCGTCTTTACTTGCACTGCTGTGGTTGCCCTGATGGATCTCCTGGGTTTTTTGTTTGTTTGTTTGTTTGTTTGTTTGTTTTGAGGCAAGATTTCACTGTGTAGCGCAGGCTGCCTTTGAACTAACTATGAAGTCCAAGCTGGCCTCATACTTGCAGCAATCTTGCCCCAGCTTGCTGAGTGCTGGGATTAAAGGCAGGCACCACCACACCTGGTTTGATGGATCTCCTGCATGTATACAATGATAATTCTGAGTTTGTGGAAGAGCCAGAAGTGATGTGGTGCCAGTTTTGGTGAATACAGTGGGTGAAGGGAACATCATAACATTTTCGTTTTGACAGAAATTACCTTAAATGTTATAGATTGATTCAGGACACCAAGGCAGCTACGATAGCTCAACTAAAGACACAAAAGAGGGCTCCCAGACCTGCCTCAGGAAGCGCAGGAAAGATGGGGTAAGTGTATTTGAAGCAAGGGGCAGTGTCTTGAGGGAAATTAAAGCCAGTGTGTTTTTTACTGTAATAATTTTTTTAAAAATTTAAACATTCAGTCTATATTTTGATCACCCATTGCATTTGGGGTTATCTTTCTGTTCCTGGTTACCTCTTGACATTTTGAGAGGAGGGTCCTTTAGTTTGCAGTTTCCTCATTTAAAAGTATTTGAAAAAGTAGGTCAAATGCTAAGCTTATGATCTTCTTTTCATCCCGGGTGGGTTTTTTTCACTTCTACTTCTCCATAATTTTCCTTTCACATTGTGTTGTGTATTCTTGGCCCAATGCCTTACACAGCTTGTTCTTTTTTATTCTTCTCTCTCAAAACTCATCCTCTTCTCAGTTATTACATGATTTTTAGACCCTATTTATTATTGTTAAATTCACATGCTTTTGTTTCCTGGATTCACAAATTATTTTGGCAAAGACATCTGCACCCATATTTATAGCTACTTTTACCTTTAAATTTACGTTTTCCTACTTTTCGTGTGCACTCTAGTTCTTTTATGCCAACATCTCTCACCTACTTGTATTTTCATCTTCATTCATATGTCAGTTAGTATAACTTTTAAAAGGGCAGAATACTAGTAGGATATTTATGTCTCTTTGATATCTAAAAATGTGTTCTTGTCCTAAAAGAAATCCAAATATAGCAACATAATATAGTTGACTACTGTATCCTTGGATCCTGTTTCTTTCCTGCAAACCTTTATAACTTTTGCTTGTTTTTTTCCACTGATGTTTGATTTTCTTTGTCTCCCTCTTTGACCAAGTTTGCTCTTGTCAAATAAACACAACCTGTGCTCTCTCTCCCAGAGAAGCAAGTGGGGAATGCTTCTGAGCAGTTGCTACTGGGACATCCAGAGGAAAGTCTCCCACCCATTCCACTGTTCAGCGGTCATGTGGTGATTGTAGGGGCAGGAAATCCCTGCATTGTTATATATCCTGCCCCATACAGT
>PVLD010036978.1:0-10581 GCA_004027595.1 Dinomys branickii
TTAACTGTCTGACTAAATTTGCATGTCTGTATATGGGTTCATACATTTACAATTCGAAGATATCAATGGATAAAGCAATAACCACTGTTGAGACCATATCACCTTGTCTATAGATTAGTTGTGATTGTACTATTTTTTATGATAATTGGTGTCTGTTTGTCAATATGTTTCTGTACTTTTATGTTTCTAAAATAAAAAATAAATAAATAAAAAAACATACTCATCAAAAAGAATATAAAATGTTATACCTTAAGGGAACTTTAGAGCCTTCACCTTTATGGTTCAATCCTTATTCTGCCACATTCTCTCATGAAGATCAGAACATATTTGGAAAAGAAGACAGAGAGTAATCTATACCTCCACACTAAACAAGGAAAATTAAATAATGCACAAAGAGAAATAAATCTCTGATGTCATAAATTGGGCCACTTAGACTAGAAAATTGGTAGGCGTGGGATACAGCCTTAAAAGAGCTCCTTACTCCTAATTAATATTGATTACAAAATGATTAGAAGCATAGAGGCAAATTGTGATTGCAATGGTCTTCTGTAAGCTGTTCTCTATCACAAGGTTCAAAATATCTGACAAATGCTCCTTGGGTTCCTATTCCCTCATAGGATGACGGGAGAAGACAGTAATGGAGCTGTCCAAGAAATACAGATGCGTTTTCCTGTGACACACTGCATGCATTCTTCACAAGGACTAGGTCACTTTATTGTAAGGAATAGTTGATGATTATTTGTTTGATCAATTTTGCATGTCTATCTCTGTTTTCCTGAGTTTACACTTCGAAGTTATCAATATGTAATGCAACAACCACTGTTAATTCCCTGTCACCTTGTCTATAACTCAGTTTTGATTGTACTATTCGTATGCTACTTTGTGTCTGTTAATATGTTTTTGTTCTTTTACTTTTAAAATAAAAGTGTAAAAATTAAAAAAAAGGACTATGCACTGAAGCTAATATTCCTTGATAAAAGATAAAAATAATAATGCACTGACACAAGTCAGAGGCCACAGATGTAACAGAGAAACAAGCAGCCCCAAATATACAGAAACCAGAGAGGTAGAAAGATGTAATCATGATAACGTTCCATTCTGGCTGTTTCAAGAATTTCTTGGCTCTAGCACTGAATTCTGTCACCAGAATCTCCTTAGTTCTGGGTTTCTTAGAGAGCTAGCAACACTTACTAGCATAGACACTGAGCATCAAAATGATAAATGTTATACACAGATGAGGACAGGGTCAAAAGGATATGCAGAGCTCCACCATACAAGATGGTAGGAGTTCAGCAGAGGGTCTTATACTGCATATTGTTGTTTTCAGATCAGTCATTCTGATTACCAGATTCAATAATACACCTATCCCAGATATCCTTGTATATACATATAAATCTTGTTTTTCATTTTAAAGAGAAAAAAACAAAATAACAAAGACAAATACATAAACAAAACAGCATAGAGAGCAATAAAAATGATACAGAATTTCAAAACGTGGTGATAGGACATTCACAATGGTTGTTGTATTACATAATGTGTTTGTCTTCATTGTTGTTCTGTTGATTATTTTAATCTTTAAAATAAAAAAATTTAAAATATTTTTTAAAAAGGACATGGTCTTCTTTCTCAGGTTAGTGATTGTTTAGTAAGGGAAAAACAGTGACCAAACTGAGAACCCATTATGTGCACGTTATTTACACATAGTGTCCTCTTGGTTAGTATTCGAAGATGAAATGATAAATGACTGATTTACATGGAACTACTCCATCCTCTGCCCAAGTGGACATGGAAGATTGATCAGAGCCCTTTCCCTGGCTTCAATGATAGCACTCAGTCTGCCCAAGTCCCAGCTCTAGAACAGCACTTCTCAAACTCTAATGTGCATTGGGAAAACCTGGGAATCTTGATGAAATGCATAATTTGATATTTTAATTTGGTGGACAGGGTAAACCTGAGATTTTGCAGTTCTAAAAAACTTCTAGTTTATGTTCACAGACCACATTGAGAGCAGGAAGCCTGCACATTCAAGTAAACCAACCAGTGTATGAGGAAGCCAGATGAAACCTATTTGACATATATGACATGGAGTAGTACTGAAATAAGTTACAGGGAGTCCCTAGCATGATGCCTGACATTTAAAGCACATACAGTTTCTATTTCCAATAATTCTTAACTAATTACCTTATAAGCCAACTCTGTATCAGACAACCTCATTTGTAGAAGTCAATGTGAAGATGAACTGCTTTGCTCAGAGAGCAAGGCAGAATTCAGAGGGTGTCCAAAACAGGGAAGGAGCTTTCAGCTCCGCCTGGTCCATGGAAACATATGAACTGCTTGCAACAGGTGAATGCTGTTCTTGTACCTCCTCCATCAACTATACCTGAATCATGGGCCATCAAATCTAGTGTATACAGAGTATGAAACATTCCCAGGTGTTTTGAAGGTATAATCCAGTATGAGAACCCTGGACAAAATGGACCCAGATCTCCCTAGATTTGAAGGTAAATTTCAGCTTTGCTTTGAAAAACTTAATTCATTTTCTGAACTTATAAAATAAGCATGTTAGAAGTAACAGCACCTCAAATGGCAAAGTAAATCAAATTATGTGAGACTCCCTAAATATTTTAATTTGTGACTGTGATATGTGATTTTTGCCTGTGTTTGAATGAGTAGGTGCCAAAAGATTACTATAATGAAGATCTAATATCTTGTACTTAAGTCAGAATCAACCTTTGCAGAATTCTATCCTGAACCCTGTTTCTATAGTATAGGATGCTCTATCTTACACAAGCATTATTTTAAACATGATAATATGACTGCTGAATGTACATCTATAGGCACACAATAATGTCAAGCATGAGAACTCGATGAAAGTTCAAGGTATATAATAAAAACACTCAAGTATGATCTGTGGTTCTACCACTTCCTGCATGTGTGACTTTGAGCATGTTATTTATGTCTTCTGCCTATTTCCCTATCAGTGGAAATGATGCTAACACCTATCATTTAAAGAGTTATTTTAAAGAATTAATGAACTAATCAATGCTAAGAATCTATTACAGCACCTGCCACTGAGCAGGGGGCTAATTGGTGTATCCCTCCACCTCACCTAAGTATTCTATGGAGACAAGGATGTAAGATTCTCAGCGCAGTTTCCATGGTTTTCTTGAGAAGATGGGAAAGACAGACATGCACACTGCATTGCTTCCTCTTTAAATTATGTGCATTGGAGACACAGAATGATGAAAACTAGAGTCTTTTTATAAGAAGTTATCATATTTAGGTACTCAGTTCCTTTCTAGGCCACATCTGGGGACTCTGTACCCTTCTGTGCATGTCACTGTTTTGATATTTGGGTGTTTTACTATGTGTTAAAGTTTCTATAGCAGACGTGATTAGGCAGACGTTTAAAGTAGTAGGTGTGCCTTAGTTTTGATATCTTGGAGAATATGAGTGCTTGAGGGCGTGGGTGCCAGCTCTCTGCAGGTCATATTTCCTAAATGCTATTCAGTTCCTGAGCATTAAACAATGTCATTCCAAATTATTTAAGAGGTCATTCCTCAGGAAGCAGAGGGAGTTTTGTGAGAAATAGCAGCACATTCCATGTGGGTCTTGTTCACTGCCATTCAGCCAGGGGCCAAAGTGACTGGTGAGTTCACAGGGAATGCTAGAAAGGATCCTCTAATCCTCACAGAACTTGGAATTATCTAACCTACTAGTTTCCTGATAAACTGATGGTGGTGACTTTAGGTTAATCACAGTCCATTTGAAATAGTATTGCTGACTTAAGACTCAGAAGATGGGTTCACTTTACATTTACATCATTGACTAGATGTTTATTAGATCACATTCAACATTTAAATGACTTAGATCATTGACTTAGATCACATTCAACATTTAAATGAAATTCTCATTTACAAAGAATATTTCCACCACTGTGTCTTTTCATTCGCAAATCATTCTGTGTAAGATTACTAACTCATTGTACAGATGAGCAAGTTGATAATCAGAGTTTAGAAGTAATCAAGGTGCAGATAGTCATAGCAGTACCACCTGTGAAGTCTAGCTATGTTTTGAATCCAAATAATATATTTTTTCTACCAGCAATTGACCACCTAGGAAAATTATTACCTGTCTATGCCTCAACGTCATCCTTTCCTGCCCTTGCTTACCTTGTAGTAATAATGTGATGAAAATACAAGTTAATTATGGAAAACAGTTTGGACAGCGTGAGCCCAGGTTATCATTAGGACATTTCGTGAATGTGAATGTGGTCCACAATGAGGTGCATGTACAAGCAAATGCTCCAAGCTCTGTGAAGCCTACTGGCCAGGGACTCTGAAGTTCTAATTACTTTTTGGTGAACACTTTGCCTTTCTAAAAGACTCCCAGAATAGTCTACTTCCACTTGCCAACTTTTAATACCACTTGGACTAAGCCCAGATTTGAAAACTTTCACATGAATATCCATTTCTTTAAATTTCCATAAGTTCAGGGCATAAAGAACTCTTTCACACAGAATAGAAACAAAATCTACAATGGAACTCGGGTCATGGACAGGTGATGGGGCTCTCTGCTCCCCAGCCTGTCACCGCAGCTTGGTGCATGGCGAATGGAGCACCGTCTCGGACAGACAGACACCCTTTTTCAGAGTTGTTCCTGCCAGCGGGATTAAATGTCCTGGGCATGCAAAGAACCTTGAGCACCATTAGGAACTTGATGACATTAGACCTTACAGTGTGGAACAATGACTTTTCCAATCATCTTGAAGAAGCACAGGCTACTTCACAAGATTGTTCTAAGCCAGCAGAATCATCATCCTGAAACCCAGAGCTGTGAAGAAGGCGGGGCAAGAGGATCTCTTACCAGCTGGTTCTCAGTCCCAGGCAGACTCCATTGGATTGGCCACCAACTATTGACCATCTCTTTTTCTTAATGTTTCTGTGTGAATTAGAAAGAAGTAACTCCAAGTCATAATATGGATTGGGAACTGCTACCTTTGTATCAAGCATTTACAATAAAGGCTTTCCTTTACTGCCCAGTCTCCTCCCCCTTCATGCTCCAAATATACTGACCTACCTACCAAGACCCAAATATACCCCCTGGAAAGCCCTCTGTCACTGCTCCATCATCACTCTGAAGCCTATTTCTGCTTAAGGGTGTAGATCAGATTCTTCCTCATCCTCCTCTGACTCTTCTCACTAACGTGTCCTTTACTCCCAATGCATACCACACTTGTGTCCATCTAAGCACCCACCCCTCCTTTCTTATCTGTACGCCCTTGCATTCAATCAGTTATAAAGTTTTCTGGTACAGTCTTCTTGCCACATTTTGGATATAGGATAACATGCATCAAATCTTTCGCTGTCTTGAATGTGGTAGAAAAGGACTAATTACTAAATACTTGTGATATGCCAGATGCTTTTTTATCATTAACATTATAGGTATACTTTAGATATACACAAAGATCACATTCATCATAGGTAATTTGAACCTATAAGTGATGTATCTTAATTCTTTTTTCCCATTCCCCTCTCTTCACTTCAACCCCTTTCCCTCTCTTTATTTACGAGATCTTTGCTTCCAATTTTTCCTTTTATTCTCGTTTGCTTTTCCTTTCCTTCCTTTCCCTCTTCCCCCTCAGTTTCCCTTCACATTTAAGCCTTTCCTTCCATTTCACGATGCCTATTATAAATTTTTTTACCTTATTTACACTTTCAGTTGCTCTTGTTATAGAAACAATGTAATATTCACACACGTGTGTGTGATTTATTTCCCTTACAAGTATGAACTCAAAGTTCACCCATTTACCTAGAAATGTCACAAGTTTATAGTTCTTTATGGTTGAGTAGTACTCCATTGTATATAAAAAAATGTTTTATCCCTTCCTCAGCTGATGGGCATTTGAGTTGTTTTCAAGATTTAGCTATTATAGACTGTTCTGCTAGAAACATGGGTGCACATGCATCACTGTGGTATGATGTGTTTAATTCCTTTGGGGAAATATTAAGCAGGGCAATATCTTGGTCGAATGAAACCTCTAGTGCTAGTCTTTTTAGGAATCTCCACACTGATTTCCACAGTGGTTTTATCAGTCTACACTCGCACCTACATTTTCCCCACCGCCCCTCCAGCATTTGTCATTGGTTGATTTCTTGATGATAGCCATTCTTTCTTGAGCGAGATGAAATCTCAGTATTGTTTTAATTTGTATCTCTCAAATGACCAGTGATTTCAATACTTTTTTCATATATTTATTTGCTATTGCTACTTCTTTTTCTGAGAAATGTCTATTTATTTCAGGTGCCCATTTTAGGAAGTTTTTTTTTTTTAGTTATTTACATATTCCAGAGATAATATCTTTATATATTCTATATATATTAGTCCTTTGTCTATGGAACAACTGGCAAATTTCTTTCCCCACTCTGTGGGTGTCTTTCCATTCTGTTGGTGGTTTCTTTGGCTTTGCCAAAGCTTTTTAGTATGATGAAATCCAGGTGTTGGTTCTTTGTAATATTTCTTGTGTAATCAGGATTTTGTTCATGAAGTCTTTAGCTAAAACAATATATTCAAGAGTTCTACCTATTTGCTCTTCCAGTAGATTTCATATTTCTGTTTGAATATTTAGATCTTTGACATATTTTGATTTTAGTTTAGTATATGGTAAGGGGAGATATGGGTCTAGTTTTAGTCATTGGCATGGGGAGAGCCAGTTCTCCCAGAACTATTTATTAAAGAGGCTATCTTTCTTCCAGTAAACATGTTTGGCTCCTTTGTAAAAGGGGGCTGATTATGTTTGGAGTTGTTTCGGATCATCTAATCTGTCCCATTGATCTTCATGTCTGTTATTTTCTTTTGTTGATGTTATTGTTTGTTTCTTGCTTTTTTGCCAGCACTGTGCTGTTTTTATCACAGTAGCTTTGTTGTATAATTTAAAGTCAGTGGTTGCGGTGCCTCCTCTTGCCCTTGTTGTCCAGAATTGTTTTTGCTATTCTAGGCCTAAACTGCTTTAAAAAAAAAATTAGGATTTTTTTTCCCTAATTCTGTGAGATATGGGATTGAGATTGTATTAAATCCCTATAATAGTTTTGAGACTATGGTCATTTTCACTATGTGTATTCTTCCTTCTAAAGAGCAAAGGACATCTTTCTTATATCCTCTTTAATCTCCTTTTTCAGAGTACTGTAGTTTTCAATGTAAAGTTCTTTTACTTCCTTTGTTAGATTGATTCCTAATAATTTCATTGTTTTTGATGCTCTTATGAGAGATGTGATTTCCCCAATATCCCTCTCAGAAAGTTTGCTTGTACCATTGATCCTCAGGTGCAGGAATGCTATTGACTTATTAGTGTTGACTTTGTATCCAGTTATCTGACTGAATTTGATTATTAAATCTAGAAGTCTTTTGGTGGATTTTTTTGGGGTCTTTTATGTAGCATATCATGTCACCTACAAACAATTTAACTGTTTCATTTCTTATTTTTATTCCTTTTATGTCTTTCTCATGTTTAATTTCTCTGGTTAAGGTTTCTAGAACTATATTGAATAGGAGTGGTGATAGTAGACATCCTTGTCTTACTCCTGATTTTAAACAGAAAGCCTTCAGTGTTTGACCATTTAGTAAGGTGTTGACTCTTGGTTTGAAGAAGACTTTTATCAGATAAGGACCTACTCCAACTATCTGTAAAGTTTTTTTTTTTATCATGAATGAGTGTTGGGCTTTGTCAAATGCTTTTTCTGCATTTATTGAGATGATCATATGGTTTTTGTTCTTGTGTCTGTTAACATGGTATATTATATTTATTGATTTGCATACATTGAACAATCCCTGCATCCTATGATGAAGCTTTCTTGGTCACAGTGAATAATCTTGTTGATTTGTTGCATTCTGTAGTGTGTATGTGTGTGTGTGTGTGTGTGTGTGTTCGATATAGAGTTTCACTATGCAGTTCACGTTGGCTTGAACTCAGTTTGTAGTCTAGGCTGGTCTTGAACTCACAGTAATCCTCCTGCCTGAGCCTTCCAAGTGCTGGAATTACAGGCATGTGCCACCATCCCTGACTCTTGTTTGCTAATATCTCATTGAGGATTTTTACATCTATGTTCTTTAGGGAGATTGATCTGTAGTTCTCTTTTTCTTAAATTGGATCTTTCTCTGGTTTTAGAATCAGTGTAATACTTGCTTCCAGAATGATTTTGGGAGTATCACTTCCCTTTCTATTTCATTAAAGAGTTTGAAGAGTAATGACCTCAGATTTTCTCTAAATTTCAGCAGCAGATCTATCAGTACCTGGGTTTTTCTTTTTTGGTAAGTTTTTAATTGCATCCCCAATTTCATTGACTGATATTGGGTTATTTAGAATTTATCTTCTTGATTGACCTTCAGTAATTCATATGTATCTAGAAATCTAGCCATTTCTTCTGTTTTCCATCTTATCAGAATACATGTTGTTAAAGTAGGCATTGATGATCTGGATTTCTGGAGGTTTCATTGTGATTTCACCTTTTTCATTCCTATTTGAATGGATTTTATTCTTTTTTTGATAAAGTTGTTCATCAATTTTATTTAATCTTTCAAGGAATGAACTCTTCAATGCATTGATTCTTTGTATTGTTTTGTTAATCTCAATTGCATTAATTTCTGCACTTTTCTTTAGAATTTCCTCCCATGTATGAGCTTTGAGCTTGACTTGTTCTTCTTTTTCTAGAAATTTGCAGTTCAGCATTAGTTAGATTATTTAAGCTCACTCTGTTTTTCTGATGTGAGAATTTACTGCTATAAATTTCTCTTAAAGGACTGCTTTCGCTGCATACCATAGGTCATGTTAAATTGTATCAGCATTATTTAATTGATGGTACTGCCTAATTTCTTCTTTAATTTTGTCTGTGACCCATTGATTGTTCAGGAAGGTGTTATTTAATTTGCATGTGCCTGTGGAGTTTTGTGGTTTCTTTTGCCATTGATTCCCAATTTTATTACACTGTGGTCTGTAATATGCATGGGATAATTTCAATTCCTTTGCATTTACTTAAACATGTTCTCTGAGCTAATATGTGATCTATTTTGGAGAACATCCTATTACAGCTGAAAAGAATATATATTCTGTTATTGAGGGGTGGAACATTCTATCGACACCTACTAAGGCCATTGTCTCAGAAGTTTTATTCAGTTCTGAAATTTATTTTTTGATTTTTTTGTCTAATTGATCTGTCTACTTGTAACAGTGGGGTATTGAGTCTCCCCGTTATAAATGTGTGCTTATTTGATTTGTTCATGTCCATTAATTTTGTTTCATATATATATATGAGTGCACCAATATTTGATGCATATATGTTTATGATTGTTAACTCTTCCTCTTGGAGTTTTCCCTTAACAAATATGTAGTGACTTTGTCTGTTTTGACCATTCTTGGCTTGAAGTTCACTTTGTAAATGGAATAGCTATCCCTGCTGTTTTCTGGATTCATGTCACATAAAGTATTGTTTTCTATCCTTTGACTTTCAGTCTATGAATTTCTATTTCAGGTAAATGTGTTTCGTTTATGCAGCATATTATTGGATCATGTTTCTTAATCCATTCTGCCATCTGTTTCTTTTGATTTGTGAACTGAGATCATTAACATTGGGGGTTATAACTGATATATATGGACTTATCCTTGTCATACTATTTTCATGTTGTTGGTTCCCTGTCTTTCCTCTCTGTTTAATTAATGATTTCTTTTTATTGGTGTACATGGAATTATTGTCTTTGTTACCTGTTTCAAAAATATCCTTCAGAACATTCTGTAAATCAGACTTGGTTGTCATGGATCATTGGGGACCAAAAATTATGAATTGACAGAGAATCTGTGTGAAGCCCTCCTTGCCCTTGTCTTATGGGCCAGTTTTGGAATGCAGAAATTCCACTTCTTGGTCAATAAGTCTCACAGAGGAGGATGAACTTTGCTGAGAACAACACAGGGAAACTAGCACCCAGGTATGGAGATGGATATTAACTTGTTTTGTTTATGATGATAAACTTGCCCATACTTCTTTGCTGCACCATGAAATGCATTGCATCCCTTCTTTTGCATGGGTTAATAAAATGGTGGCTAGCCAGAGATTCTAGGTCATTGGTTCCAGAGAACATTAATGGTTCCAGAGCCATATTTTATCACAATTCTTCTCTTTTTTGTTTTTCCTTCCTGCCGTACACCCTAACTCTGGGCAGAAGACTGGGGACTCACTGTCGGGGTCCCTGATAACTGGCATGGTGGAGTCTCTGGCAGTGAATTTCTTCACTTGTCTTTTGTCATGCAAGTATCTTAATTCTCCATTGATTTTAAAAAGAGTTTTGTAGGGTCCATCAATCTGGGTTGTAGACTGTTTTATTTCAAGACTTGAAATACTTCATTCCAATCTCTTCTTGACTTAAGGGCTTGTGTTAAGAAGTCTGTTATGAATCTGATGAACTTTTATTTGTACTTGATTTGATTTTTCTCTAATAGTGTTTTTCAAAGACAATGATTTTTATTGGTACACTTTAGATGCACAGAATGATCACATCCATCATAGGGAATTTGTACTTTTACCTGATATAACT
>PVLD010036979.1:0-10580 GCA_004027595.1 Dinomys branickii
AAATTCAGCAGCGTAGCCGGATACAAAGTCAACACCCAAAAATCAATAGCATTCCTGTACATGAACAACAAACAGACTGAGAGAGAAATTGAGGAAAACATACCTTTTACAATAGCAACCAAGAAATAGAATTAATTTTTCTCCAAAGGTTTTTTTTTTTTTTTCCGGTACCGGGGATCAAACTTAGGACCTTGCACTTGCCAGGCAAGCGCTTATGCCACTGAGCTATACCCCCAGCCCCAGTCTCCAAAGGTTAATTTGTGGATTCTCTGACTATAAGAATTCTTTCATCTTTATTCATCATCACACTATGTGCTTACAACAACTGTTTGCCCTGGTTGTTTCTGAGTTCTGGGGGTTTCTCCTATAATTGTTTGTCTCCCTTTCTGAGTCACCTTTCAACTGGTACTTCAGACAAAGGCTATGGATTTTGTTTCTGAGTTTTCATGAAGCCAATTAACAAACAGGTAACAGATAACAGATGGGAAAAAGGACTCTTGAACAGTAAACAGTTTACACTGAGTCATAATAGATAACAAAGTTGGTGTCATCTGCCCTCTAGGTCTACCCAGTGAGAGAACAAGCCTTCCTTGTAAACTTTAGGGAGTTACAAGAACCCACTGGGTCTCACCTTGGGTAACATGTATACTTTTGGATTCTAATTTCAATTGATGTTTTTGTTCAACTACCATACTTAAAATTCACCTTGTGAATTGTACTACTTAAACTGTGACTAGATAACTAGATCTTTTGTTGTTTTCTTCTCACGGCAAGAAAAAGATACTATTCGAGGTGACTTGGAAGCTTGTTGGTCAGCCAGTCTAAATTAGGATGTAAATATCTGTAAATAATTCTGAGAAAAAATGAAAAAAGTGTAGTAAAAGAACATTGAAGTCAAAGAGGCTACTAGGTTTGTTAAAAAAGAAAGTAAGTTGGACAGAGAAGTTAATATATAAAAAAGTTAGAAGTATGAAAGTGTATTTGGTATATGTTGTAGTCAGGGTTTTCAAGGAATATATTTAATATAGAAAACATAATTTACAGGACTATTTTATTATATTTACCCCAAAAGTCAAATGTAGAAGAGTTCAAAAGACTTTTCCATGCACTAGAGACCCAAAGAATCCAGCTAAGGGCCTGGGTCCCATGGTAATGTCTTGCATGAATCCAGCTGGAGGTCTAGAGACTACGCTAATGTTTCATGCCAGTCTGTATCAAGGATATGCACTGGGAAGGCCCAAAAGTCAGTGGTGGAAGCTAGAAAATCTGTACCAAGGAGATGAAAGTTCTGAGCCATCAGGACGAGGGCCAGGAAATTAGGGGTATGTTAAGAACTAGAGCTTCCCCAGGAAGAACTGCAGCCATACTCCACACCTGTGGGCTTAGAAAGAATTAACTGATCAATATTCTTCAACCTTATGTTAAACTGGTTCAACTGCTGATTGGGAGATTTCTTTTCCAGGTTGTGTTCCTGGTAAATCCGCAATGATTATACTGATAATTGGAAGAAATATATTCTTTTAATCATCCAGTAACAAATGCTGGCGAGGCTGTGGAGAAATAGGAACTCTTCTGCACTGCTGGTGAGAAAGCAGACTGGTAAAACCACTGTGGAGATTGGTTTGGAGATTCCTCAGCAAACTAGGTCTAGAGGTCTCATTCAACCAAACTATTCCCCTTCTGTGTGTTTTCCCAGAAAATCTGAAAACATCATATCACTGTTATATATGTGCACCCATGTTTATAGCAGCACAATTTGTAATAGCTAAATCATGGAAGCAACCCAAATGTCCGTCCACAGTGGACTGGATAAAAAAACTGGCATTTTTACATAATGGAATATTATTCAGCCATAAAGAAAGACAAACTTGATGTTTTTATAGACTAATTGTCACAATTAGAGACCATACTCATAAGTGAAATAAATCAGATGTGCATGTGAAAACAGTGTATTGTATCATTACTGTACGAGCCTGAAGGTGGGAATATAAATTAGGAGGCATGAAAGGATACTGCTCAAAAGTAAAGAGCAATCAGGACAAAGGGAAGGAGCAAAGGAAGAAAGGGATAGTTATGTAAGTATGTATATATATACAGGATGGCTAACATGGTTGCTCTATTGTCTCATGTTGCTTTCTTGTAAAGAACAATCAATGATTACTTGTTTAATCAATCTTGTATGTCTATTTGCCTTATCCTGAACATATTACTTCAATGTGTAATACAACAACCATTGTTAATCCCGTCACCTTATCTGTAATTCAGTTTTTGTACTGTTCTTGTGCTACCTTGTGTCTGTTTGCTGTTTTCGTTCTTTTACATTTAAAATTTTTTTAAAAATTTAAAAAGAAATATATTCTTTTTGTTATGGGCTGTACTATGTACTAAACCTTTAGCAATGTGTATCTTGAGCACCCTGCACCCAGCCAACTCAACATCTTCCAGGGCCCAATCCTCAAGTTTGTTATACCAGAGACCTGGTGCAGACAATCATGTTCATTCTATTGGTCTTTCAGTTTAAAGCACTAATCTATACCCTCTTTAAAAATAGCAAATTAAGACAGAGTAGCCTGAGACTAAAGCCCATTTTGGATAAATTTGGGGCTGCAAATGTGCCAGGGCCATGCCAGTTCCTATCCATCACATCTGTGTTACCTGCAGTCAAACAATTATGTGAATAACACCTGGTATAATATATCAGAATCAATGATATGGTGGTATGTATTCACTCCTGGTGGCAAGCCCATACATCCACTACACAGATCCCAGGTAATACTAGCAGCTTCTCCACCCTTGCTTTTAAAGCTGCCTTATTTCAATGCCCATAAACTCTAGGTTCCAATGTTTGTTTGCT
This sequence comes from Dinomys branickii, assembly GCA_004027595.1. NCBI lineage: Eukaryota > Metazoa > Chordata > Mammalia > Rodentia > Dinomyidae > Dinomys > Dinomys branickii. The sequence continues at coordinate 2,855 of PVLD010036979.1, forward strand.
ATAGAAGAGCAGATACCAAAGCTGGGCTTCACCATTGACAGACTTTGCCTGTCTTACCTCAGAAGTTTACAGATAGACCCCATATGTTTTCATGCGCATTGGCAAGTGTTTTACTTTTCTCTCATTACTGAGACAAAATAACCAACATCAACAATTAAAGAAGGAAAGGTTTATTTAGTTTGTAGAAGTTTATTATTGTCCTCCACTGACATGAGCTGTAGCTATCATTGACAGCTTCTCCATGCCCTTCTCTAACACAGGCTGAAGATGTTTACAAAGTCAAGATCCTGGCACCCAGATTAGTTGAGCTGGAAATACTTTCCTGAGGTAAGGGCACGAAAATAAGAGGTCTACAATTAACAAGTTGTCTTTACAAAACCTACCCCTCCTGACCATATGAGGCTTTCAGGGACACCTACACATAAACCGTAACAGCTAGAGTCTTAGAGAACTGAAGTTTAAGAGAGGAGGCCTACTACAGTATTTATATGACCACCTCATTTGTTCTCTAACCAAGGAGCTATCTTATAAAAATACCATTAGAATGTTCAACTTTCTAGCAAAAAGAATGTACAGTGTATCCCAAAACGATGTCTGGATTTCTCAGCAGTTAAAAATTAACTGGGATTAAAAAGCATTCCTTAAGAACAGAGGTAAATTGTAGACTGGGCACTCCAGACTCTAAACAATGGCCGAGGGCTTTCTTGGGAATGTTTAGTTCCTACTGCATATGGATTTTAATAGTAATAATGAAACGTTTATAAGAGACAATTATAGGATCAGAAATTAAACATCTAAAATAGACTCTGCTGCTCAAGAGGTCTTTCAGACTTTGAGAGGGCCTGATATAGGGCCTGGTACAAGGAATCCAAGACTTAAGTAAGCCTTTTAGTTTCTTTATGACTCAAAAGTTGGAAATAGTCACTGAACCTCTAACCCAGTGCTTGTGTCTGGAGACTCAACCAGGTACTTATTTTTTCCTAAACAATTAGATTAGAGAGCACAGTGTTTTTCCAGCAGTCTAAGAGAAATAACATCAATGCCATTGTAGTGCAAGAAGACTCTAAAATAACACTGAGGCAGAAGCTCTTGTTCCTAACCCCACACCAAGTTAGAGACCTGCTAGAGCTTAAGGGATGCTAGAGCTTAAGGGATGCTCCAACCCTTTGTTGGAGAAAAGCTTACTAAATATCAGGCACCTTCATTATAAATCCAAATATCACTTTTCAGCATTACATGATTTTAAATCCAGCAATTCTGCTGCCCATAAACCAATGGGTAAAACACAGATGTGGATAAAATGTTTTCCTCAATTTATTTTGGCCCACATAACCCAAAAGAGCGGCCAATAATGGGAAAAAAGAAGCACGTGGTTCACTGATGTTAGCAACTTCATAAAAGATGATCATAAGAGGGAATCATATGACTTACCATAGTAAGTCAAATCTGGGTCAATAAAGAGAGAGGAGCTCTTCTGGAATCCCAGACCAATAGCAGAAGTTTTGCCCTCACTTGAACCGTTTTACTATATATATATATATATATATATATATATATATATATACACATACACACACACATACATACATACAAGTATATATATGGAGAGAGACAGACAGAGAGATACAGAGAGATAGAAAGACAGAGAAACAGAGAGACAGAGACTGTCCAAGTAAGCCTTTCCTGTTTTAGGTATACACGCTGCTATTTGGAAAGAGAGAGGACTTTTGACAAGTTTTCAGTCATCAATAAGACATGGACCAGTCACAAGTAAAAAATAAATTAAGAAATTTAAAACAATATTGGAAATGATGCAGAGCTTTACCATAGAAGATGATAGTTCAACAATGGTTCTCATACTGCATATTGTTTTCAGATCAGTCATTCTGATTACCAAATACAATCATACAAAATTGGTCAAAAAAAGAAAGAAAATTTTAAGCATTGACTGTTCCTCTCAGTAAAACACACACATAAGCAATACATCTATTCCAACTATCCTTATATATACATATAAACCTTGGGGTTTTTTTACTTGTTATTATCTTTAATTGATCAATCTTACATTCTTATATCTAGTGTACTGAGCAAATTCATTGAAGATAACAGTAGGCAATACAGCAGCCATTGTAAATTCCTATCATTTTGTTATGAGGTCATATATCACTTTTGTTGTTTTTGTGTTGTTTTGATTTTGTCTTCGTTGTTGTTTTTTCCGTTTTTTAATTTTTAAAAGAAAAAAATCATAGATCAGGTGTCCTCACTCTTCTTGAGGCAGGAAATGCCTTCGTAAGTTAGCAGTTGTAGGGTTTTTTTTGGGGGGGGAAGGTGTATCAGACCTCTTGTCTTTAAAGGCAGATGTGCTCACCAATAGAATTCCCTCCAAAATAATCTTGACCCAAATACCTGCAGTGAAGGAAAGATAGACTCTTTAATAAATGGTGTTGGGAAACTGACTTTCCATATGCTGAAGTTTGAATCTAGACCTGTATCCGTCAGCATACGCTAAACTTAAAATTGAATCAAATATCTAAATATTAAAACCAAAGCACTTATTCTGATGGAAGATAGAATAGATACAAGTCTTCAAGACATGTGTATAGGCAAAGACTTTCTAAATAAAACCCTTGTTGCAAGGAAAATATTGCAAAGAATCACCAAACGGGACATCAAATTAAAAGCCTCTGTATAGAAAACTAAACCACCAACAGAGTGAAGAGACAACCTACAGAGTGAGAAAACATTTTTGTGAGCTACTCCTCAGACAGAGCACTACTATCTAGAATATATTTTTTTTAAAAGCTCCAAATATCTGGACCCCCAAGTTTAAATACTCAATCCAAAAATGTGCTCTGAAATTAATAGGCACTTCTCAGATTAGGAAATACAAACATCACATAATGTTCAACATCACTGGTACTTGAGAAAGGCAAATTAAAACGATCCTGAGATTCTACACCATCACAGAAGGAGTGTGCACTGTCAAGAAATCATTGAATAAAAATTACTGTCAAGGCTGTGGTGAAAAAGGAACCTTGCCCCACTGTTGGTAGGAGTATAAATTGATAAAACCAATGTGGAAATCAATATGAGATTCCTAAAAAAATAAAAGTTGAGGTTCCATTTAATCCAATTATTCTTCTTCTTGGTATCTTCCCAAAAGAGTTAAAAGCACCACATCATAGTAATATATGCACACTCATTTTTGACAGCACATTTTATAATACTTAAATCTTTGAAATAGCAAAAGTTGCTATCAATGGATGAATGAATTTTTAAAAACTTGATTTCTATATACAATGTAGTACTACTCTACAATAAAGAAGGATAAACTTGAAGCATTTGTAGGTAAATGGATACATCTCAAAACCACAAACTTTAGTGAAATAAATCAGATAAACAAGTACAAATATTGCATTCTTCCTCTTGTGTGAGAAAGCCAAGGTAAATAAGGAACAAAAATAAGAGTACACATTAAAAAGTAGAAAGAACGTGTTCAGATGGGAATGGGAACAAGAGATGGGGAGAAGGGAAAGGTAATTTAAAGAAAAAGCAGTATTAAAAATGTAAATAGAGCTTTTGTAAATGAGAAGTGGAAGAAGGGATAGAGGAGCAGGAGGGAAGGGGATAAAACAGAACTAAGATGTATTATGTACTGTGTATATATAAATGTCTCATGATGAATGTGAACACTGGAAAAGACAGGTGAATAGATTTCACCCATACACTACAATGGAAGTGATATACACAACTCCGGTACACATAGACATCTTTACTGGATAAATAAAAGTCTCTCCTACTAGGTCATAATAAGCTCTAGAGATGGTAAATGTAACTCTTAAGAAACTAATCCCCTGGCTTGGGCTGTCTTAGTCCATCCAAAGTAACAGTGGACCCTCTTTCATATGCTAAATTACACAGGGAACCACCAAAGCTCTGGGTATTAAATACCATCCCCATACTTTCTGGACAGCCAGTTTTCTGGAAAAGTAGTACAAGCTAATAAAATCTTCAAATAGGCACTAGTGAAACTTTATTAAGGAAACCACACTAAGTGAACTGATACAAGATCCAATAGCATGAAATTGGGCCTCAGGTTTGGCCCGTTTGAAACGGAAAATCCTTCCTGACCCCTCTGTTTCATGGAAGATTCGTGCATATTCATCCCAAATAAAACCAGGAGATCAGGTCCTCATCAAAACTTGGAGAGAACCTGAGCCCCAAGAAAAGCTCCTTCTTAAGTGTAAAGACCCCTACCATATCCTTTGACCAGAACCTCAAACATTAAGATCTAGCTGTGGACAGTTATATCCACTTCCTCATAATCAAGAATACTCCACTGTCACTTTCACCTAGGGCCTTTGAAGACCTTATGTTACTCTTGAGAAGAAGATCATCTACGGATTATCACATTGAGACAAAAAACAACATGCTGGGACACGCCCTCTTCAAGGGCTCAACTCTGAGCCCCACAATCAGATGAAACTATTTTATCCTGTTACAACAGTTTCTGTATCCAGCTACACCTCTCCCTCCTCCCTTTCTGTACCAGCCATCCCACAGCCTGTGATGTCACTCCCCCTACTTTGCAGTGCTCCCTTTCGCGTGTGAGATCTCACTCTCTTGCTTTGCTGTGCTCCTCCTCCCCTCTTCTCATGCAAGCTGCCTCAGTGCTCCTTATTACCTGCCTTCCTAGTGCTGGTTGACAAGCAGAGGCCAACCAGGTTTTTAAAGTTGTAAACCTGTCACTTTTAAACAACTGCCTTTGTTTATTATTTTTTATTTTAAAAGTAAAAGAATGAAAACATATTAACTGACAGCCACTTACAAAGTAACACAAGAATAGTACAAGCAATACTGAATTACAGACAAGGTGACAGGGAATTAACAATGGTTGTTGTATTGCATATTGATAACTTCAAAGTGCATACTCAACAAAACAAATATAGACATGCAACATTGATCAAATAATTAACCCTTAATTTAACTTCCTTTCAATAAAGCAGTAGAAGGAATTAGCATGCTTTTGTTTAATTCAAACTTTTCCACCAATAACTGTAAAACCTCTGTAACTCTGTTTCTGGTACTCAGGTTTTCAAAGGACAGGATCTCTGGGTCAGGCTAGCCAAATAAAGGATCTGACTTTCTCCAAGTCTTTGAGTGCACGCTTGGTACCTTGTGCCTATAGATATCAAATATTCCATTTTCAACCACAACATAATGAGATTCAAAGCTAAGCAGTTCACTATCTTTGGACTATTCCTACTTCTGGGCTTTTTGGTCTGGGTAATATTGCTTTGGCTCCATCTTTACCCTTTATAATTTTCTCTTTTGGCATCATATAGTGAGAATTGCCCAAATATCCCTTAGTGCAGGCCTCAGAGGCCTGGGTATCCTTACATACCTAATCCAATGTTAGTTCTGGAGATGCACCAAATTGAGTTGTTCCTCTGGTGACTGACAATAGAAGTGGGAAGATGGGAAAAAAGTTTATTTGATAGTTGTCAGAATACTCCTACACTTTATACAATGACACCTCAAAGAAGGAGTGGGAAGAGCACGCTGATGCTGGAAAAATTCACCCTTTAATAAAAGCTATAAATCCTCAGGACAGGTCTCATCTTTACTTATCAGAGAAGTTCACTGCTTCTCCAATTTTGGTGGTATATATTTTGATGACCTTTCTATTTTGTAATCAGTCATTTGAATATGTTTGGGCCTATGATTCAGAAGGGGAAAGACTTCTTTAGGAGCCTGATGTCAGAGTTGTCTATGGGCATACCCAGTTCACTATGTCTTCTTCCTTGTGATAAACGACACAACACAATTATTGCTACCAGTGAAATAGAACTATGTTATAGCTGCCCAACAGTAATAGTTGTTGATGATATTGTTATCAACAGATGGGCTTTTTGTTTAATGAAGTAAACTATTACCTTGGGTGTAGATTTCCTCTCTTTAATCTTACCAGCTGGGACCTAGCATGACAGGTCCCTCACAATCATACCAACAGATATCTACCTTTTTGTACTGATGGTTGATTCTTGGGAACTGAGCTAATTCTGTAAGTTCATGGTCCACAGGAGACCCTTGTATATGCCCATCTGATGTAAGCCAAACTTTCTCCTACAAATTTGCCAGGAAGTAAGGAAAACCTATCACCATTTCTCTAATTGCCACACTCTCCAGTTTCTCTGTGGAAACTCCCTATATTATATATTTTACCATGTACCTGGAAGGGGATATTTACTGTGCCTTCCGAGGTGTCAGGTTCTTCAACTGGCCTAACTTCTTGGTATAGCTCCAATTCATTCCTCTTGCTAGACTAACCTCTCCCCAAGGCCAGGTTTGTGATATCCCATGAAGGGTTCCATTTGAAACTCCCAAAGCTATTTAGTGTCTGGTAAACCTATAGCTCTATGCTTGAACATGTTGATGTCAGTTGGGAAATCTTCCATGGCCTCTCCCAGCTGAGGGCATTAGGTAGCTTATATTTCCATTAGAAAATTGTCTTTGAAACACCTGTACTCATGGGAGGTACCTGAGGATGCCATCCATGGAGACTGAACATGAAAGTTTAAATTTCCAAACTAAGTAGTTTTAAAATGTAGGTGAGCACTCAACCTCCTTTCAGTTACAACTGGGAGAAATTGAGTGATGTTTAATGAGATCTCCTGCTCTTGGATTATCCTCAAATGGTAGAAAACAGTATTTCCAAACTAAAACCTCTGTTGTCTATGACAATTTCAATAATAACTTCACTCAGGATTCATGGCTGGAGTCTCTTCTCAGATCCCTCAGGGCCTTGTCTTGAGCCTTATAGGAACTTTTATATTAGTATTATCTCTCTTAATCCTTTTTAATTTTGGGTCATACCTACTTAACAAACTAATCTATAAATCATAAATAAACAAGACCTCCATGGGTAAGCAATGTATTGTCTCACTGGTGTAAGAACCTGAAAGAAAGATTAAAAACTAGGAGGTATGATACACATTGTGAAATTAAAGGAAAATGCTCAAAAGAAAGGGGCAACTGGGATGTTGGAAAGGAGAAGGGAAAGAAGGGGAAAGTATGTGTGTATATATATAAAGAGGATAGCTAACAGTTGTACTACTGTCTTCTATTGCTTTACTGAAAGGAACAGTTAACGATTACTGGTTTGATCACTATTGAATGTCTCTATTTGTTTTCCTGAGAAACTGCTTTGAAAATATCAATAGTAGTATAGCAACTATTGTTAATTTCCTACTACTTTGTCTGTAACTCTGTACTGTTTGTATTATTCTTACACTATTTTGTAAATGGATGTCTGTTTGTTAACAGACTGTTTCTTCCTTTATTCTTTAAAGAAAAGATATTTGGTAACAATGTTTAAAGCACATTTTCAATTTAACTCTTACATTCATAAAAAAAAGAACCTAATTAGATTATCTCCTCCTCGTATCAGGCTATGTTTTATGAATGTGTACTTGTTTTCCACTCATAAATATTTTTTTATCTCACCAAATGTGGCTGGACAACAGTTCCCTAAAGAAAAATACCATTCCTCATCCCTGAAACAAGCTACTCTTACTTAGTCTGAGCACAGAAATACACTCTGGCTGCACAAAGATAAATTGCCAGCAGCTCTGAACAACTGACTACCCATGGTTACTAGTTACTACACATATATGCCATATTTTAAATCTTTTACAGTGTCTCATTAACTGTCTTGACTAGATAA
>PVLD010036980.1:0-10579 GCA_004027595.1 Dinomys branickii
AAACATATTGACAAACAGACACCAATTAGCATAAAAAATAGTACAATCACAACTAATCTATAGACAAGGTGATATGATCTCAACAGTGGTCATTGCTTTATCCATTGATATCTTCGAAGTGTAAATACATAAACCCATATACAGACATGCAAATTTAGTCAGACAATCAATTCTCTCAACAATAGAAAAAACACAAAAAGCAAAAATCCAAAGACAAAAAACAAAACAGGCAAACATCAACAACAGCAACAACAACAACAATAACAAAAAAAACACCAATAGTTGCTGCTTTACATATTGATATCTTCGAAGTGTGTGTTCAGGACAACACATACAGACATACAAGATTGATCAAATAACCGGTCATCGATTATTGCTTAGCATTAAGTGAGAAGTGAAATAAATCAGCGATACATGTGCAGGCAACGTATTGTATCACTGGTGTAAGAACCCGAGGGTGGGAATATAAACTAAGAGACATGAAGGAAATTTGTTCTAAAACAAAGAACAGATGGGATGAAGGAAAGTAGAAAAGAAAAAGACAAAAATGTATGTATGTATATATGAATATGCATATATGCAGGAGGGCTAACATGGTTCTACTATTGTAAGACAAAATCTTAACAGACATAAAAACCAAATAAACAATAACACTATTGTAATAGGACACCTAAATACCCCTTTGATGCAAAGAGACAGGGCAACTGCACTAAAACTCAGCAAAGATATAACAGACCTGAACCAAATGTCTGAACAAATGGACTTAGCAGTTGTTTACAGAGTGTTCCACCCCACAACACCAGAATACACATTTTTCTCAGCTGCGCATGGACTTTCTCTAAAATAGACCACATTCTAGCCCATAGAGCACACCTACCGAAATGCAAAAGGATTGAAATTATCCCATGCATATTATCTGACCGCAGTGCAATGAAATTGGAAATTAATGACAAAGGGAATTCCAAAGGCGTTATAAATACTTGGAAATTAGACAAGAGCCTCCTGAATAACCAATGGGTCACAGAGGAAATTAGAGAAGAGATTGGAGAATACCTACAAACAAATGAAAATACAAATACAACTTATAGGAATCTGTGGGGTGCAGTGAAAGCAGTCCTCAGAGGGAAATTTATAGCAATGAACTCACACATAAAGAAAACAGAAAGAGAACAAATAAAGAGCCTATTGTTGCACCTCAAACTTTCAGAAAAAGAAGAACAAGCCAAGCCCAAAGCCCAAAGAATGGCAGAGATTATAAAGCTTAGGGCAGAAATTAATGCAATTGAGACAAAGAAAACTCAACAAAAATAAGTGAATCAAAGAGATGGTGTTTTGAAAGAGTAAATAAAATTGATAAACCTCTAGCCAATCTTATCAAAAAAAGAAAGGAGAGAACTCAAATTCATACAATAAGGGATGAAAAGCATGAAATCACTACAGATCCTACAGAAATTCAAAAGATCATTAATATCTACTTTGAGAATCTTTACTCCAATAGGATAGAAAACCCAGAAGAAATAGACAGATTCCTAGAAATGTACTAATTACCAAAGTTAACCAGGAAGATATAAAAACCCTGAACAACCCAATATCAATTAATGAGATTCAAAATGTCATTAAAAACTTACCAACAAAGAAAAGCCCAGGCCCTGATGGATTCACAACAGAATTTTATAAAACATTCAGCGAAGATTTAATACCAACACTCCTCAAACTCTTCAATGAAATTGAAACGGAAACAACTCTCCCTAAGTCCTTTCTGGAGGCAAGTACCATACTAATACCAAAACCAGAGAAGGACCCAACCAAGAAGGAGAACTATCGGACAATATCCCTAATGAACATAGATGCAAAGATACTCAATAAAATGCTAGCAAATAGAATGCAGCAAATCATAAGGAAAATTATACATCATGACCAGGTTGGATTTATTCCAGGAATGCAGGGATGGTTCAATATTCGCAAATCAATTAATGTAGTGCACCATATCAATAGAGCCAAAGACAAAACCACATGATTGTCTCAATAGATGCACAAAAACTTTTGATAAAGTCCAACATGCATTTGTGTTAAAAACCCTAGAAAAAATAGGAATAGATGACCTCTACCTCAATCTGATCAAAGCCATCTATGACAAACCAATAGCCGACATCATACTAATTGAACAAAAACTGAAAGCTTTCAACTTTAAAGACAGGAACAAGACAAGGATGTCCACTGTCACCACTGCTGTTCAATGTAGTTCTAGAAGCATTAGCCAGAGCAATTAGACAAGAGAGAGAAATAAAAGGAATATGGATAGGAAAGGAAGAAGTAAAACTATCGCTATTTGCAGATGACATACTTTACATGGAAGACCCCAAAAACTCCACAAGAAAACTCCTTCGATTAATTGACAAATTCAGCAGAATAGCTGGATACAAAGTCAGCACTCAAAAATCAATAGCATTCCTATACACAAACAACTAACAGACTGAGAGAGAAATTAATGAAATCATATCTTTCACAATAGCATCCAAGAAAATGAAATATTTAGGAATCAATCTAACAAAAGAGGTAAAAGATCTATTCAGTGAAAACTACAGTACTCTGAAAAGAGATCGAAGAGGATTTCAATAAGTGGAAAAACATTACTTGCTCATGGTTAGGAAGAACCAACATTGTGAAAATGGCCATACTACCAAAATTGTTGTACAGATTCAGTGTAATTCCCGTTAAACTACCACCAATGTACCTCACAGATCTAGAAAGAACATGCCTTAAGTTCATCTGGAACCAGATGAATAGCAAAAACAATTCTGGGCCACAAGGTGAAGTCAGGTGGAATCACAATCCCTGAGCTGAAATTATACTACAAAGCTACTATAATAAATCAACTGGGTACTGGCTCAAAAACAGACCTGATGATCAATGGAACAGACTGGAAGATGCAGCAATAACCATAAACACACTCAGCCACCTAATATTTGACAAAGGGGCCAAACAAGCTCACTGGAAGAAAGATAGCCTCTTCAATAAATGGTGCTGGAAAAACTGGCTTGCCTCTTGCCAAAGACTGAAAATAGACCCAAGCCTATCACCATGCACCAAACTCAAGTCAAAATGGATCACAGATCTCAATATTAAAACAGAAACACTGAATCTATTGGAAGAGAAGGTAGGTAAAAACCTTGAAGGCATAGGAGTAGGCAGAGAGTTCATGAGCAAAAATCAAACTGCAAGGGAAACACTTCAAAGAATCAATAACGGGGACCTCATGTTATTGAAAAGTTTTTGCACATCTAAAGAAATCACCAGCAGAGTAAATAGAAAACCCACAGATTGGGAAAAAAATCCTAACTGGTTGTCTCTCGTACAAAGGCCTTCTATCTAGAACATTTAAAGAATTAAAACACATGAACCTGTCCAAATTCAAAGACCCAATCCAGAAGTGGGCATCTGAGATGAATATACACTTCTCCGATAAAAAAATACAAATGGCAAATAAATATATGAGAAAATGTTCTACATCTTTAGTCATTCAAGAAATGCAAATGAAAACAACATTGAGATTTCATCTCACCCCAGTAAGATTGGCCAGCATCAAGAAATCGTCCAATAACAAATGCTGGCAAGGCTGTGAAGAAATAGGAACTCTGCTGCACTGCTGGTGGGAATGCAGACTGGTGAAAGCACTGTGGAGATCGGTTTGGAGATTCCTCAGCAAACTAGGTCTAGAGGTCCCACTCAACCCAGCTATTCCCCGTCTGGGGATTTTCCCAGAGGATCTGAAAACAGCATATCACTGTGATATATGTGCACCCATGTTTATAGCAGCAAAATTTGTAATAGCTAGATCATGCAAACAACCCAAATGTCCATCCACAGAGGACTGGATTAAAAAACTGGAATTTTTACACAATGGAATATTATTCAGCTATAAAGAAAGACAATGTAGGGGCTTTTATAGGCAAATGATCACAGTTAGAGACCATGTTCTTAAGTGAGGTAAACCAGATGTGCATGTGCAAACAGCGTATAGTATCATTAGTGTAGGAACCTGGAGCTGAGAATATAGATCGGGAGGTATGAAGGGAGATTGCTCAAGGGTAGAGAGCAATCGGGATGAAGGGAAGGAGAGGAGGAAGAGGGGGATAGCTGAGTAGGTATGTATGTATGTGTGGGATGGCTCACATGGTTGCACTGATGTCTCATGTCATATTGATGTGGGAAACAATCTGTGATTAGTCATTTAATCAACCTTGTATGTCTATTTGTATTGTCCTGAGTATACACTTTGAAGCTACCAACGTGTAATACAACAACCATTGTTGATCCCCTGCCACCTTACCTGTAGTTCAGTTTTTGTACTGTTCTTGTGCTACTGTGTGTGTGTGTTTCTTAGTGTTTTTGTTCTTTTACTTTTAAAATAAAAAAAATATTGCTCTAGTACTTTATATTTCACTTTTTAATGGCAGCACAATACTTAATATGATGCAGTAAAGTTTTAGAATGAATACTTTGGAAAGAAATGTACAAGATATAGCTAGACTATTCAAATGCATTCCTTTGATGCCAATGATTGCATCTGGACTGGATGGATGCTAGTAAAATTCAGTAGGAGGGAGAGCGAAAGATCATGGTGATCTTTCTTGTAGGGCCAATGACTGGGTAAAAAGAAAGGTCAGACTTGGAAAATGACATCTCCAACTCAAAGAGAAAATTGATATGTGGAAAAACCATTCAGGCCATTAGTTCTGTTTTGCAGCTTTCTCAGGGAAAGACCCTGTATTTTTTCCTGGGCTCTTTTCAGTGCCGAATTTCAGATATTCAGTGTAACAGAGCAGTTATGAGTCCAGAGGCTGATAGCTCATGCCTTATGATGACTAAATGTTGACTTACAAATGTGAAGTAAGCAAAGATTTATTTATTTTATGGATACATTTCATTGCCACTCAATTTATTTTCATTTTACATCTAGCAATTCAACTGAAATTAATAAAACAAACAGCATGCATCTATTGGTGAGAAACTGAAAAGAATTATTCTAAAGCTGGCACATCTGGTAGTAGCTTAAAATATTTAAAATAGTACTAGGTTTCATTGGTGATTCAATATCATAATTGCCCATGAAAAGATATATTGTTGCTTTATTGTGTAAATTAATTACCAGCCCCATGAGACAACACCTGCAAGTCCTTATTTAATGCTTCTCTGTTCCCACTAACAATGTTAGTGCAAATGAGGCATTTAGGGAGTAAGTTTACCGAGCTATTTTTTATTCTGCAGATTACAATTATTTTTAATATTCCTATTGATCGCCCTTGTAGCACGATAGCTGTGTGAGTCAATAGTGATGTTAGACTCTAAATTACAGGAGCCTCCTGTGTACCCATCCCTTTATAGCATTCTTGACACTGGCCTTGTAAGAAATAGAAGGAAGAGCCAGGTATTGTGGCACACATCTATCATCCCTGCACTAGGGAGGCTGAGGCAGGAAGAACAAGTTCAAGGCCAGCCTAGGCAACACAGCAAGTTCAACGTCAGCCTGAGACCACAGAGAATGACCATGTCTCAAAAAAAGGAAGGAATTCTATTACATATGCTAACATATAGATTTGCGGTCACCAAATTCCATAGGAAGGAAAAATATGGTTTTACTATGCCTTTGCTTTCCTTAGTAGAATAGCTTCTTTAATATCAACAGTAGTGCCAGCGCTCCTGACATTTTGGTCAAATAGGTTAAAAAGTCCAAAGATTTTATTTTTAAGGTTTCCTTAACAAAGAATTTAACAGGATTAACTTGAACAGTGTTCTTGTAAGTTTTTCAAAAGCCTGCTTTCAGAAACGCTGTCACCTATGTTCTCAAAATACAATCCTCTTTTTTTTATGTTACTTTGCTTCTTTCCTTCAGGAACAAATGAATAAACCACTTAAATAAATCAAGTTTAAAAAAAGTTCAAAAGACTCTGATTGCTGCAAGCAGATGAAAGAATGATTGGTTGCCCTTCAGATCTTTCTAAATGTTCTGATCAAGCTTTCAGGGAAAAAAAGAATTTATCTAAGTGATTTTCTTTTACACTCTATTACCTACTCTTTTTTATAGAGAGATACTGTAAAAATGGACTTACAGATAAATCACACAATAAAGGAGATGGTATGTGACCAGGAATTCAGCACTGAAATTCTCTGGCCTTAGAAACCCAGCACTGTTTTTAATGAGACATGTAACCAATGCTCCCCTATGTCAGGCAGACAAGTGGATCATGAGGGATGGCAAAGGACTGCAGGGCCTATTACCACTCTGACTTATTTATATATAGATCGTTCTCCTATAGTCTTAGGCCTTTACACATCAGCCAGTGACTCAAGACCTACTTCTTGACCTTGAAAATCTTACTCTTGGAGAGCAATGAAAGAACCACGTTAGACCTCAGTTACTGTACATCTCAGTAGAGAAGAAGGTAGAGCCCAGAGCATCCTTATGTGGGCCTGAGGCTAATCTTTCTGGGTGAAAGTAGTTGTACCTGAAGTCAATCATTTAACAAATATTTCTCAAAGTGCAATCCTAAAACATGCAGCAGAGTGAAAACCCAAGTTTCTGCCCTCAGACTATGCAGGGTTTTGAGAATCATAATATAAACTTTGGATTTTACTCTAAAATGGGAACCCAGTGGAGGATTTTGAACAGAGGAATGACACTGTCAACCTGTCTGATTTCTGTGTGAACTATACACTGTAATGGGGTACAGTCAATGGTGCAGCCAGGAGACCAGTTAGCAGAGTGCAGGAATTTAAGTAACAAATGTAGTAGCTTGATGATGAAGAAGCTGAGAAGCTGCTAGATCCTGGATTAAATGTTAGGCAAATCAGTTTTTAAAAATAAAATTAAAAAGACTGTTTTCTTTACACCTATGATATATTCATCTAATTCCCAACAGATTGTTTTACACATTTGCCTGGATTTTAAGGCACAAGACATTATTTCTTCCTAGTGCTGTTACACATACTTAAATGTACTGAGCCAGCTGAGAAGCTATTGTGATGTTTTTTAAAAGCCAGAGTAGAGCTCTGTGTATTCAACAAAAAAGAACTACATTTTACAACATGATATTGAAAAAAACCCTAAATTCTCAGAAAATTACTACCAATTGTTAGTGTAGAAGAGTCTGTTTGTGCTTAATCTAGGAACAAATTTTGCTGGTCAGTTGTAAAAAGAAAATGGCAGGGAGGAAGGTCAGCATGCTACTCTATAAAAGGATTTTAGCTGAGTGTAGTGGCATGCACCTATAATCCCAGCTATTCGGGAGACTGAGGGAAGAGGATTCCAAGTTCAACGACAACTAGTGAGAAACTGTCTCAAAGTAAAAGTTTTTAAAGGACTCGGGGTAGATC
This sequence comes from Dinomys branickii, assembly GCA_004027595.1. Lineage (NCBI taxonomy): Eukaryota > Metazoa > Chordata > Mammalia > Rodentia > Dinomyidae > Dinomys > Dinomys branickii. The sequence continues at coordinate 7,375 of PVLD010036980.1, forward strand.
TCAGTAATAGAGTGCTTGTCCAGTACGCATGAGGCCCTGGGCTCCATTACTGCAAAACCACTCCCCAAAACAAAACAAAAATCTTGACATTTTACATTTTTTTCCTTTTCCATATTTTTCAAAATATTCTAACTCAGTTATGGACTAATAAATACATGTCTTGGCATATTAGGGTACTAACGTTAACAGGGACCCTTTCTCCAGCAGCCATGCCGGACTGCATGCACAGCGTTGGTTAACATCATGTGAGAAGCATGGACAGGTCCCAAGACACCTTCAAAATGAGCCTGTTCTGAAGCCAAGAAGGTAATTTCTATGTAGTTTACATTTGTTCTCAATTTATCAACTTAAAGGACCTCAGGACTAGGTACAGAAATTCAAACTATCTGGTTTAATTTAAGGAAAGGGACAAATGGGCCAAGAAAAAGAGATAGTTGGTCAGACAGGGTGGCACACACTTGTAATCCCAGCACTCTGGGAGCTGAGGGAGGAGGAATGCAAGTTGAAACCCAACCTGGGCAATTTAGCAAGACCCTATCTCTAAATAAAAGAAAATTATTTTAAAAGGCTAGGGATGTAGTTCAGTACAAAGGTCCTAGTTTCAATCCTTGGTACTACAGAAAAAGAAGAAGAGAGACAGCAAGGCAATTGGGCAATTGTGGCAAGAGGAAACGTCACATCAAAGCTGATTAAAAAATAAGTGCTGATCAGTAAGAAGAGAATAGATGCTGATGAGTTGCAATAGAAGTGAAAATCAGCAAATTATGGTATCCAGGAGTCATTGTATGCATGTGAGAAAGCCAGGGGTAGCTTCTGAAAGGAAGTAGCACTGGAGATAAACTTTAAAAGTGAGGAACAGTTGGATATGTAGTGATGGAGGTAAGAAGGAAAGACAGAAGACAGCAGCACGAGATAAAACAGAGGGCTGTGGATATAGCTCAGTGGAATAAGTGCCTGCCTGGCAAGGACAGGGTCCTGAGTTCAATCCCCAGTACTGCAAAAAAAAAAAAAAGAAAAAAAAAAGAGAGAGAGAGATAAAACAGAAACCAGAAGGTAGGGAACGTATCTGTCAGTACCTCAAAGGTTTTGAGTGCTATACACACAGATTTTTGAAATGATAGGCAGATAGAGATGGGAAAGAAACTCTGATTGACTAGAGGTTAGAGTTGGGGGAGCATGTAACTATGAAACGATTACACAAAATTTCTTTGTGATGATACAATACAAGGAATCACTGAAAAATGCAGTGAATGTTTAATTTTTTTAAAAAAATTACACTAAAAGACAGTTGTCATTAATCTCCCATTAAATACTTCCTCTTTCTGCAAACACACATCTCATGAATTTTGCTGCTTTTTTCATTTTTACTACTTTCTGGTACAGTTCTGCAAGCCCTCTTTTCATTTTAAAGAGTAAAAATAATTTTAAAAAGTTAGAAATGATACAGAATTTCAAAAGACAAGATGATAGAAATTCAACAATGGTTGTTCTATGGCATATTATTGTCTTCAAAGTAGTTGCTCAGATTACCAGATATAAGCATGCAAAATTGGTCAGAAAGTTAAGCATTAACTGTTCCTTTCAGTAAACCAATAGAAATTAGTGTACAATTTATCTCAGTTATCTTCTGTATATATATATATGTATTTTTCTTCCTTCTTTCTTCCTTTTCTCCTTTCCCTCATCCCTCTTGTTCTTTCCTTTTGAGGAGTTTCTTTCCCTTTCACAGTATCTATTGTACCTTTCGGATTTTATTACTCTTTCAACTTCTTACAGTAGAGAGACAACATGATGTTCACACATGTGGGTCCGATTTATTTCACTTATGAGTATGGTCTCCAGTTGCATCCATTTACCTATAAAAGTCATGAGTTTATCATTCTTTATAGCTGAGTAGTACTCCATTGTATAGAAATACCACATGTTTTTTATCTACTCCTCGGTGGATGGACATTTGGGTTGCTTCCAAGATTTAGCTATGATGTTACACTGCTATAGACATAGGTGTATTTCATTGCACTGTGTGACTGCATCAGTTTCCTTGAATTGACTGAAAACAGAAAGTGGGAAGAGGGCTAGTGCTTTTGAAGTGAGGAGTATTTTTATGGAAATTAATGATAATATATTTTTACTACAATAATTTTTTTAAAAACTTACATATTCACTGTATTTTTATCACACATTATATATACATATATATGAATTGACAAGAAAAAAGATCAATGTGTCCTTATTTTCAGAAAATATTATTTTTTCACAAAAGCAGCAAGATACTGTGCATACAACTAGAGTTAACAAGAAAATTCAGCAAGGCTGCCTTTGCTAAACATTATGAAAGTGACAAAAGAAAACAAGAATAAATGAAGAGACAGTTTATCAATTGTAAGATAATACTTCAAAGAAGTCAGTCTTTCTCAAAATATTATAAATATTCAATATGATTTCACTCATTCTCTTAGCCTATTTTTTTTTTAAATCTGGCCAGTTGGTTGGTAAGTTGGTTTTTTAATAATAATGACATATGATAAATTATAGTAAATTCTATTAAATTCAGCCAACAACAGGTAAATAAACATACAAAGAAGGGTTTAAATTTGCTGTACTGGGCACTGAGCCCAGAGCCTTCCTACCAAGCTATATTCCCAACCCTTTCTATATTTTTAAGACAGAGGATTGGTAAATTGCTAAATTGCCCAGGCTAAGATAAAACTTGTACTTTTCCTGCCTCAGCCTCCCAAGCAGCTGAAATTATAGGTATGCACCCTGCACATGTCTTAGCATTTTTTTAATAGAACTTGAAGAGCTGATTCTAAAATTTACACACAAAAACCAAAGGCCAAGAATATCCAAAATAATTTGAAGAAAAAAATATGTCCTACAAGACACAAAGGTTTTTAACAAAGCTACATTGATTGAGACTATAATTGGTATAGCTATGGACAAATGGACCTACACAGCTGAAGAGAGCCTAGAGATAGACACATGTTGAGTGCAAAAATATGTGGTGTGACAAAGGTAGTATTGCAGTTCAGCAGGAATAGGATAGAAATAAATGGTGTGGAACAATTAGGTATCCACATAGAATTGGAAAGCATTATGTTCATATGTCACCTATAATTCATTTAGTCATTCAATGACTAAATATGAAAAAAACATTTTAAACTTGCAAAGGATATAAAGAAATATAATTTCATGTTCTTGGGAT
>PVLD010036981.1:0-10577 GCA_004027595.1 Dinomys branickii
AAATTTGCATGTCTGTATATGGGTCCATACATCTACAATTCGAAGATATCAATGGATAAAGCAACAACTACTGTTGAGACCATATCACCTTGTCTATAGATTAGTTGTGATTGTACTATTTTCTATGATAATGGGTGTCTGTTTGTCAATATGTTTTTGTACTTTTATGTTTCTAAAATAAAAAAAAATAAAAATAAAAGAAAAGTGCTGTATCACTATGCTACATCCATTTCCCTTTATTGTATTTATTTTTTAATAATTGAGAGTCTCACTAAGCTGTCCAGCCTGGCCCAGAAATTGTGACTCGCTTGCCTTAGCCTCTTGAGTAGCTGGGATTAGAAACATGCAGCACCACACCCAGCCTGTTCTTTCATTTTTCTGTTAGCTTTTCCTTCTCCATTGTGAGATGTTATTCCTCTATTTGGCAAAGAAGTTTTCATTTCCAAAGGTTGTGTTCTCAGGCCTTTATTTTTTTCTTCCACTTATAAAATTTCATTGTGCCAGTTTCTTCTTCAGTGATCACCTTTTCCTTGGCGTCCAGACTGGGTAGGTTACTAACTTAAATAGCATGCACGAACTTTGGAGTGAAATAAACATAGGTTCAAGTTCACGATTTTATTACTTATTAGCTATGATACTTAGGACCCAGGTCTGCTTACCTTTCTTGATCACTCACTTGGCCTTCTGATAAAAATGCTAGTAATAATATCTAACTCATAGTGTTGTCATGGGAATTAGGTGAAACTATAAAATAAATATGCGTTATCAAAAACTTAATAAACACTCTATAAATGTTCTTTTCCTTTACATTTTTGTAAAGCTTTTTCAAAAAATTATATTAATTTCATCTAAATTATGCAATTCAGTGGTTTTTGGTGAAAGCACAGAGTTTTATAACAATGACCATAATTTAATTTAAAATTTTTGTTTTCCCCAGGAAAAATGTATTTATTGGCAGTGAGTCTCCATTCCTCCCAATCTCAGATTTAGAAAAATACTAATCTTCTTTCTGTCTTTATAGCTTTATCTTTACTTTATATTTCCTATAAATGGAATTGCATGATACAGAACAATACTTTCTATGTTTGCTCATGTTGTATCATGTTTTAATTGCTGAATTTTACTTTATTGTCATGCCACATGTTATTTATGCATATATATTATGTTAGGGACATTAGAGTTGTTTCCACTTTGTGAATAATTCCACTTTTATGAATAATTCCACTAAGGACATTTATATATAAGTTTTAATGCGGACCCATGTTTCCATTGCATGAACGTATTCCTAGGAATTGATTTGGAGATTCTCATTGAAAATTAATGTTTAAGATTTTGAGAAAATGCCATATTGTTATTTAAAGCAACGACACCATTTAATATTCCAATCAGCAATGTATGAGGGTTGTAAATAAGCTCATATTATTACAATACCTCTTTTAGTGTTTTTTTTCATTTTAGCTACACTAGTGTGTGTAAAGTAGTAGTTCAGTGATTTTTGATTAATACTCCTCAAATTACTACATTTTAAATATACACAATGGACATGTGTATTTTCTTAAGAGAAAAGATGAAGCATATCTACCACCCATTTTAAACTCAGTTATTTGTTTACAATGGAATTACACATTTTCTAGCTCATGGATACAAGTCTCTGGTCAGATATATGATTCAAAACAATTTTTTCTCATTCTCAAGTGTCTTTCATTTTCTTGATGGTCAATTTTTGAATCATAGGTCATTTAAATTTTTGCAAATTCCAATTATTATATTATATATAATATTCACATTTGTGTTTTGGGCGTTATATCTAGGTAACTATTTTCCAATTCAACACTATGGGGATTTGTTTATCTATGTCCTTTTTTAGGCTTAATTCTTACATTTAAGTCTATGATCGATTTTGAGTTACTTTTTAGATATAGTGTGATACATGAGTCCAATTTCATGCTTTTATCAGTGGATATTCGCTTCTTCCAATACCACTTATTGAGAAGGTTCTTCTTCAACAGTGAATGATCTTGGCACCCTTGTGGAAAATTATTAGCTCATAGATGAATGAGTTCATTTCTGCACTCTCAGGTCAATTTGTTAGATCTATCTGTCTATCCTTAAGCCATTACTACACTCTCTTGATTACTATGGGCAGCATTTTAAAATAGGTAAATATGAGTCCTCCAACTTCATTCTTTCTGAAAATTGTTTTGGATACCCTGAGTCTTTTGTATTCCTCAGGGAAATTTTGAATTGGCTTATCAGTTTTTCCAAAAAGGATAGATAATGTTTTGATAGGGCTTACATTGAATCTGCAGACCATTATAAGGGTTACTGTGATTGTCCTGATATGAAGTCCTTCAGCTCATGATGATGAGTATCTGCCCATTTGTTTAGGCCTTCATTAAATTATTAATGCACTTCTGATGTTGTATGGTTTGTACGTAGACATGACAAAAGGAAGATTTTACTGTTTTGTGCATTGACTTTTTATCCTAAAACTTTAAATCATCTTTTGGTTTTAGTAATTTTTAGTGGTTTCTGTAAGATACAAGAATATGTTATGTGCAGACAAAGATAGTTTTATCTTTTAAATCTTGATGCTTTTTCATTGTTGTTCCTTGACTACTTAAGAAATTGTGAAAAAAGAAAGAATTTGTTAGAGCATGCATCCTTGTCTTGTTCATGAATTTAGGAGGAAGGTTTTAAGGTTTTATATCACTAATGTGAAGTCATCTGCATATTTTTTATAGATATCCTTTACAAGATTGAGAAATTTATCTTCTACGATTAATTTTTAATTAATTTTATTATGTAATGGTCCTGGATCTTGTCAGATGCTCTTTTTGTATAGACTGAGTTAATTGTGTGGATTTTGTCAAAGCGAACTACACTGATTTTTGTGTTTTTAATCAACCTTAGAATTCTGAAATCAATCCCACTAATTTATGATATCTAATTACTTTTATATATTGCTTGATTTTGTTTGATAGTATTGTGTTCAGAATTTTTGTGTTAACCTTAATAATATTTAGTGGTCTGTATTTTTCCCATGTAATATCTTTGATCCTTATTATTATGTTAAGAGGTAATATTGGTTTTGTAAAATTAATTGAGAAATCCTTCCTCTGTCCCACTTTTTTAAACAACAGTTTATGAAGACATGGATTTAATATTTCTTTAGCCATTTAGTAGAAATTACCAGCAAGACATCTAGTCCTGGCATTTTCTTTATAGTAAGTGTTTGTATTACTAATGCAGTCACTTCACTTTTGGGGCATTTATCTGTATTTTCTGTTCTTTTTTTTTTTGAGTCAGTCTCAGTAGTTAGCATTTTTGTAGGACTTTGTGCATTTCTAGGATTTTCTAAATTTTTGGGCAAAGAAAGGCTCACATTATTCCCTTACAATCTTTTCTTCACGGTCATTCTAACTAATGTTTTGAAAATTTTGCTCACTACATCAATAAATCAACTTTTGCTTTCATTGGTACTTGTCTATTGTATTGCTTCTGTGCTCCAGCTTATTTTATGTAATCTTTACTATTTCTTTCTTTCTGTTTTATATTTAATATTATATTTATTGTTCACATTCCTATGATGGAACAGTAGGGTATTGATTTGAGTTTTTTAAATTTACATATCTACAATTGCAAATTTCTGCCAATGATTATTTTACCTGTGTTTTATACATTTTGTCTTGATATATTTAGTGTTTGGTTATATTTGTTTGATTACATGAGTATTTTCTAATTTTTTCTCATTTTTTCAATGATCCATTGTTTAATAGGGAGTATGTTATTTTAATATTCCATGTATCTGTTAATTTTCAAACTTTCTTCAGTTATTGATTTAGTTTGTATTTGTTTGTATTGTGAGAAACTATTTGTATGATTTCAGTCTTTTGAAATTCACTGAGCCTTGTTTCATGGTCTAGCGTATGATTTATATTGGGGAAAGTTACTTATGTACTTGAGAATACACTTTATGCTCATACTGTGTACAGTATTTTATTGATGTTCATTAGATGTAGTTGATTTATTCTGCTGTTCCATTCTTCTTTTTATTTGTTGATATTTTTCCCATTTTGTCTGTTCATTATTGAAATTAAATTGTTTAAGACTTCAACTTTTTCTGTGGTGTTTTCTGTTTATTTCCTTTAGATCCACCAGTTATTGCTTCATGCATTTTGAATCTCTGTTGTTAGGCACACATATGTTTTTAATTGTTATAATATCTGCATAGATTTACTTTTCTGTAATTATTCAATATCCCTTTTTATCTGTAATGAGTTATTTTCTTAAAAATCTTTATTTTCTATAATTAATAATTCAAGCTCTTTTATGATTTTTGTTTGCTTCTGTGTATCTAGAGGACATGGAAATTTTTAATCATCAAATATCATTTATTAGAGCTATTAATTTTTTGGAATCTTAAGTTACATTCAATAATTGTTCAGTTTATTGAAACATCATTCATAATTTTCTTTGGAGTCAACACAGTAACTGTATGAGAGTTATAACCTGGTATTATAATCATTTTGGTCACCATTAGTGTGCTACAACAGGTTAACATTGGCTTACCAGATCTAATTATATATATCTATTCCCAACCCTGCATTTGGTTGAATCTCATTCACAGATTCAAATCAGTTTAGTTTGGAGTATTTTACCACAGAAAGAATAAAACGCTACAAATCAAAGGTTTACTTTTCAAACAGCTGTTTTACAAGCATGCTATCAGCCATGGCTGACTTATTGTTCTTAATTATACTACTATATTTTTTAGATGGCACCACGACTAGCTTTGCAGTGATATTTTAGAATCCCTAAGTATGGTTTCTGTCAAAAATGTTCGTACAACTTTTTGTTCTTTGACATTTCTAGAATTGTTACCTTCTTCGAGTCACAAGAAAGCTGTTATCTTCCATGTCAAGGTCAGAATATTTGCTTCACTTACTTTTGACCTATAGACACATCTTCATTTTTTCATTGTTTGTAGTGATAAAATTTTAGCCTTATACAGTTTTGGAAAATGAAAGTTACTATTTAGAATTTCTTTGGTTAAGGGAATTGGCTGAATTACCAGTACTTGCAATTATTTTTCCTTTAGCTTACCTATTTTTGCAAGTGTAAGTATGCAACAGCTATCTTCTGAAAAGCATAAATAAAATATGACAGCTGGCTGTGAATTACAAACAAGTGAAAAATCAACTTGTGCTCATGAGCCTTTCTCTTACTTAAATTAACTAAACACAGCATTTATTTTAAAGTTGCTCTGAAGTCATGAACTTTATTGACAAAGCCTAGCCCAACATAGATTGATTATGGCTGAGTTACAAAATGCTCTTGCAGCACTCAGACTGGAAATGCTGACTCTGGGTGCCTTTGGTTCAGCCAGGCTAGCAGATGTGGCAGGACTGTAGTTCAGAAAAAGTGTTGGTGAAGCATCTGAAAATAACAAAATTGAGAATCTCTTCATATTCCAGAGATTCATGCACAGAAAGATCACTTTCTACTTGGAATCTTTTTCAGATAACTTTCCAAGGGTGAGAATGACATAGGAATTTGTAAATCTACTTAAAATCATAACTCTGCTTTGACTTTTAGCAAAATTATGTGGTTAGCCAAATTTAAGAATTTTGAACTTCAATTTCCCAACTGAGTAATAAAAAAGTAATACCTGCTTTATAAGGTATTGTTATAAGATTTAAATTATTTTTATTCTCTTTAATGGTTTGATTAATCTTGCATTCTTACATCTGATGATCTGATCAACTTAAATGAAGATAAAAATATGTAGTATAACAACCACTGTTAATCTCCATCATTTTTTTCTGAAACCCTGTATCATTCTACTGTTTTTGCTTTGTTTTGTTTTTATCTATGTTGTTGGCCTTTTGCTATTGTTCTTTTTAAAAATTCTCTTTAAAATACAAAGCTAACTGTGTGCACATTTTCATTCATATAGCATCAGATACATTTATTTTCCTTTACCTACTAGTTTTTGTCACTTTTGTTTGTGATTTCTTAGGACATTTGTTTTAAAAGAGCATATTGCTTCTTTAAGCAGTTGAAACAAGGGCTTTCTTCTAAGTGATTAAAATAATTGAGTTGCTGTCAGAAGTATTTGAAACTTTATTTCAATAGTTTTTATAATTATCACTTCAAATGAGAGTCAAAATGTCTCAGGTTTATATTGATTATTGTGCACTTACTTTTCATCAAATACTCTTGTAAATAGTTTATGTATATTATCTCTATCAATTCTGACAATCCAATTAGCAAGTGTCATGATGATCCCGTTATGGTTTAGATCAAGATGTCCTCCAAAACCTCATTTACTCAGAAATAGGAACTTTGGAAGGTGATTTGACTATGGAACAGAAGAGTCAGGTTACTATGGGAGTAGCTAGAAGGTTATGATCCTCTTCTTGCCTCCTGTGCCGCCATTCTAGGACAATGTCCTTCTGCCATGCCATCCTGCTTTGTAGCTAGGACTAAAATGTAAGCTAATATAAATAAACATCTCTTTCCTTAATTTAAGGATGTCTGATATTATGTCTCAGAAACAAAGAAAGTGACTATGACAGAGCTGTATCTTAAAGATTAGGAAACTGAGCGACTTGATCAAGTCATACAGCTAAAATTCACAGTAGATAGAGACTTTGGTCAAACAGTTTGTCTTCAAGACACGTGCTTTATATATTTGCTTCTGAACTTGTAGCCGATGGGCTAGTGGTAATTGACATCATTTGGAATGTGTTAGAAATTTAGTTTCTGGCCCTATACTAGACCTACTGATTCGGAATATGCATTTCAATAGGATGCTCACTGTTCCTATGTATACTAAAATTTGAGAAATACTGCATAATCTAGTAATGGATTGAAATATGAATCCAATGATCTAACACATATATTTCTCATATGACAATTTTAATGAACACCAGAATATTACAGGAGAAAACAACCCCATACCTAAGAAAATGAAGAAAGCAAAATTTCCACATTACCATGAAGTAAAATAAATGTATACCTAGTTATACTGTAGAAGAGGCTATATTTAAAATAGGCACCAAATTCTACCTGGCAGCTTCTTTCATTGCAGTTCAAAAATATTTACTAGCATAAACCAGAGGAAAATTTCTAGACTCTCTGATGCTTTCTCAAGGAAAAACCTGCGGATGCTCTCTTTTAACAAATACATGGTCAAATGAAATACAAAGCAACCTTTTCCCTGTCCTCATATCTCAATCTGGGAAAAATTGAAATGCAAAATAATATAAAACTGAGCTAAAGTCAAGTCACTGGTTGTAAAGGGAAAGCTTGGTGCCATTGTTCTTATAATGTAAGGCAGGCCTAGGAAAGCCTTAGTGAAATAAAACATAGGCATATTCTTTATTTGTCTATCGTTGTAAAGGAATGAAAACTCAACTAAAGTTTACATGAGAAATATTCTTCTCTCATTTGACAGTAGATTATCATATTGTTTCCATAAAAGGTATATTTCAACATATGATATACCTATTAGGAAAGGTAGTGACAAAATCATCCGTGCCTTTGGCTGGTGGGGAGGCAGAAGTGAAATGAGAACAATCAACTTCACTCCCACTTCAAAAGCAGTGAAATCCCTGGAAATGAGAATTTCTTTTAGCACTTAGCTGGAACTGGAGACACTCTGAACTGAAGAAAGACATGAAATGATTAAAAGAGAACTTTAACCTCTTTTCAAGTGGAATAGTGTTTCTCTACAGAAAAGCAGCAAAGTACTGGATGGAAACTTGTAAAAAGGTGCTTCTTGAACAAGGATAGCAAAGGGAGACTTATAGAAATAGAATGGACATATACATGAAATTTCTTTCATATTTAGAAGACCTCTCTTTCCTGTGGTACAATGAACAATCTAGTGTTTAACAAACATAGAATTTCTGTTGGTCGTACAGTGTGCTAATATTTTTAGATATGCATGACATCTAAGTAAAGAACTGGATATAAAATCATGCTACGCTAGTGTGACTTTGGTATCGGTAGACTGGGGATGGGGCAGTAATGTTTTCCTAGTTATCAGTAGACGTAGGGATTTAAAGGCATCAAACATCCTTGTGAATAAGAAATTGGATTTATTGAAAGCTGTGGCAATACACTTTTACTAGAAAGATCCTGGCTAGCTGTGTAACTGAACTACCTCAGAGGTTTGCTATATGACAGCTCACTAGAAATTAAAAATGATTAGCAGTGGTGATATGCTTGCTTATATCATGAAAGTCATACCATACCAATATATAAAAGGAGAGATTTCCACTTTTTTGCTTATTTACTTGAAGACTTGCTTATTCAAGTATAACATAATACAGAAAACTAGCCAAATCCTAAATATACCCCTTCATCATTTTTAATGAAATGAACTCTTCTGCATGTAACTGCCCCTCAGATAAGATAGAAAACATGACCTGTACCTTAGTCATCTCTCTGCAACTCCTCCCCTGCATTCATTACCTCTTTGCTGTGGTTTTGATCTGGAATGTCACCCAAATGTCCACATGTGATAGCTTTGGTCTCCAGCTTGGTATTATTGAGATGTGCTGGAAACTTTAATGAGTGGGGCCTATTGCAACATCTTTGGTTCATTGAGGGTATACCTTGAAGGAGATTGTAAAGCCCCAGTCTCTTCCCCTTCTCCATTCCACCTTCTGGCTATGAGTGCATTTACCACCACACACTCCTACATGCTGCGCTACCTCACTATGGGCCTAAGAGTAACAGGGTCAAGTGCTACTGGACTGGAACCTCTAAATCTATGAGGCAAAAGAAACCTTTTCTCTTTATCAGTTTACTATCTCAGGTATTTATTTTTAGTGAAGGAAAGCTAACACAGTCTCCAAAACATAACCACCATTCTATAACCTATGTTAATTTGTCAGCTTTTGAACATCATATGAATTGAATCAAATAGTATAGACCGTTTTTGTGTTCATCTTGTTGGCTATAAATTACAATTGTAAGTCACTAATTTTGTTGAATGAATGTTACTATTTTTCAATTATTTCCTTTCTTTTTTTTTTTTGGTACTGAGAATTGCACTTGCCAGGTAGGGGCTGTGCCACTGAGCTATCTCCCTCCCCCTATTTTTCAATTATTTTCATTGGCCTACCTACAGTATGTCAATATATGGACGTAAATATATTGATGTAAATGTATAGCTATATATACATATATATATATATATATGTGAATAATGTTGTTTCCAATTTTTGCTATTATATATATTATTGCGATAGGCACTTTTGTACATATACATTTACAGTTCTGGAGTAGAGTTCCTAGATTGAAAGGAAAATATAGGGTTGTTTTTTTTTGGTACTGAAAATTGAACTCAGGACCTTGTCCTTGCCAGGCAGGTGCTTGTGCCACTGAGCTATATCTCCAGCCCAGAAAATATAGTATTATTAAATACAGCAACTTTGTCTAAGTGGCTTTATCAATTTTCACTCCTACCATCTGCAGCTGGTTCTAGTTGCTCTGCCTCCTCATCAACACTTAGTATTGACAAATGGAAAATAAAACACCACAAAATCAATGACTTAAAACAGCAGTTTACTATTATCATCAATCATATATGTGCAGGTGGATTCAGGGCAACTGGTGAAGATTTTTTTTAAATTTTAAAATATAAAGACAAAAAGATATTAACAAACAGACACAAAGCATAAGAATAGTACAATCGAATCTGTGTTACAGATAAGGTGACAGGGAATCAACAATGGTTGTTGCATTACATATTGATAACTTCTAAGTGTATATTCAGGAAAACAGATATAGACATGCAAAACTGATCAGACAATTAATCATCAACTATTCCTTACAATAAAGTGACCTAAGTCAGTAGTACAACTTCTTTTTAAAGTGTGAAAGCAAAAAGAACTACATCATCAACAACAGAAAAAGAAAGAAAAAAAAACGAAAAGCATTAACAAAGAGACACAAAGTAGCTCAATAACCGTATAAACAGAATTGAATTATAGACAAAGCAACAGGAAACCAACAATAGTTGTTGCATTGCATATTGATATCTTCAAAACGTATGCTCCGGAGAACATATATAGACATACAGGATTGATCAAACAACCCGTCATTAACTGTTCCATACCATTAAGTGACATAAGACAATAGTAGAACCATGTTAGCCATCTTGCACATATGTATACACATACATACATTCATACATACATTTTTGCCTCTTTCTTTTCTCCTTTCCCACATCCCATCTGTTCTTTACTTTTGAACAGATTTCCTTCATGTCTCTTAGTTTATGTTCCCACCCTCAGGTTCTTGCACCAGTGACACAATACATTGCCTGCTCATGTACCTCTGATTTATTTCACTTATGAGTATGGTGTCCAATTGTGACCATTTGCCTACAAAGGCCCCAAATCTGTCCCTCTTTATAGCTGAATAATATTCCATTGTATAAAAATGCCACAGTTTTTTAATCCAGTCTTCTGTGGATGGACACTTGGGTTACTTCCACAATTTAGCTGTTACAAATTGCACTGCTATAAACATGGGTGCACATATATCAGAGTGATATG
>PVLD010036982.1:0-10578 GCA_004027595.1 Dinomys branickii
GCGGCACCGGCTCCCTCCCACCCAGGCTCTCATCGGCAGAAGCAGGCAGTGAGGTCAGGCTCTGGCCAGCTCAGGGCACAGGCTGAGCAGAGAAGGCCGCTCACACAGCCCGGTCCCACATTCCTCACATTAAAGGGACAGCGTTGTCCCCAGGCCACCAGGGCCTCTCCCAAGCCCACAGGAGCTTCTAACTTCTCTGGTCCTAAAGGAGAAAACCTCCAAGGCCCGTTCAGCGCAGTCCGTCTTCATCTCTCTCGTTTCAGCCACTGCCTTTGTTTCTCTCCCACTTGCCAAGCATGTTCTCCTTTGTGCCCAAAGCAAAAATAAACAAAAAATCAAATACAGTGAAAACCTGTGCTCTAATCAGGGAAGGTCAGTACCAGGAAGCAGAGGGAGATGTAGGTGAGCTGACATGTCTGCCACCACCGACAGCAAATCCAAGGGACTCAGTCAACAGGGACCAGGGCAATGCCGATAAGAACAAAAGGAGGGAGACACGGGCTGTGAGGGAGGCTCCAGGTTCGTTCTTCTTGGCTCCACTGCTTGCCCCTGAGCGGGAATAACGGGTTAAGGTCAGAGGTCTGAAAGACCTTCCTGAAAGCAGAACGGGAGGACTGAGCACACGGCCACCTCTCGGTGGTATTTAGAAAGGGATCTCTGCCCTTGGAGAATAAAAACAGATGGCTTCTGCTAGGCATGGAGGCCCACTTCAGTAACCTCCACACTTTGGGAGGCTGAGGCAAGAGTATCTCAAGTTTAATCCCAGCATTTAAGCCCAGCATGGGCAATTTAGGAATGCCCTGTCTGAAATTTTCTTTTTAAAGGTTAGGGATATAGCTCCATGCAAGGGCCCTAGGGCCAATCTCTGGTACCACCACCACCAAAACCAAAAACATGGACTCTAAGATCCCACACTACCAAGATAAATTCAGAATATTATCATGATGTTGGATGATTCAGGGACCACTGTTCTGTCTTTGATGTTCAATATCCTAGTAAATCGCATGATGTCTTACTAAACTGGAATAAAAGAAAATACACAGCCAAGAAACAGTGAGTGCTGTTTAAGAGGGAAAGGCTTTGATGATGTTACTTCTAGATTGTATTGGAAATCATCAGTTACACATATCAAATGAACTGTTGTACTGAAAGTTTTAAATCAAAAGTGTTGGGTTTATTATATTATGGAAGATAAAACAGCACTGTTTCAATTTTTGCACTTTAAGTGTTAACTATGTACGGAAACGAAGTGCAAAGAGTAGTAAAACATTCACTGAAAAATCCTTGACGACTGAAGTCTTAAAATGATAATCAACTGATCATAAATATCCAACTGGTATGGTCATGACGTGACAAACAGATCTTATAAAAGGATTGGTTAATATGCTCAGTATGCACATTTAGAGTTCTAGCATCAGTAAGGTAAACCCAAGTATCCCAATGGAAATGTGGGGGAAAGAACAGAATATTCACCACCTATGAACACAAAGCAAAAAAATTACATGAGCATCTGAAAACATAAAAAATTAACTGGCAGTCAAAGAGATGTGTTTGTGCATCAAGATCATTTTGTTAAACTGCAACTTGAAAAACAATAAAATCTAGGTTGCAAAGTACAGTGTGCTGATTAAGCTAAAAATGGTTACAATCTTTGTAGAAATGGGTGGTAATTTGTATCATAGACTTCAAATGTGCCCATTTCTATACAGGAATCTATACCACAAAAATAACCAGAGAAGCATATAAAGGTTTACATACACGAACGTTCCTAGTATCATTAAAAATAAAAATGTCTGACAGTGGGAAGGTAAAATAAATCATGTGATATTTAAACCAGAACACTCTGAGCAATTAAAGTCACAACCATACTTATTTGTTTGTTGGAGACAGAGTTTTGCTTTACTACCTAAGCCTGAGCTCAAGCAATCTTCCTGCCTCAGCCTCCTAAGTGCTGGAATTATAGGCATGCACCATAGCACCAGGCTTCTCTAAAGATATGTTTGAAGATGTTCCTAAGAATATTATTTTAAACAGTAAGTTGGAAGTGATGTTATAAAATAAAAACCTAGCACATTTCAGGAACTGCCCACCACAGCCATAAAAGATAAATTTTACATAAGAATTTAAAATTTTCACAGGATAAAAGAGATTGGGAACAAAGGAGAAAATAGACTAGAAGTTATTTGCAATGTAAGCAGTTGGCAATTCACAATTATAGTCCACCCATATAATCAAGAACAAAAAAGCCAACCATAGAAAATGGGCAAAACTATAAATACGTAAGTTACGAAATACAAAACAATTTCCTGAAGAATAGGAACATTTCTCCAGCTCACTGGAGCTCAGGAAATGCCAGTTAGAAGCTGAAAGAACAATTCTACCTATCGACAGGATGCTATGCAGACAGATTTACAAAGCAGGCAAGGACGTGTGGACACTTACACAACCGTGCACAGGGACACTGATAAAAACCAGCTGTGGGGAGCTGTGTGACAATATCTGTTAAAACATTTGATGAATTTCTGGTTCAGAAAATGGCAGAGTAGATTTTAGCAACTATAAATCTGAGAGAAAAGACCGTCTGTATAAGTTACATAGTATAACATATATAAGGTAACATATCCATAGCAAATATATTGAGGACAATACATAACTACTGGACCACAATTTTTTTTTTTAATTTGAGACAGGGTCTCTCTAATTTATCCAAATTAGAACCAAACTTATAATCCTGGAAATGCAAACAGGGATTTGATTCTTGAAAGAAGAAGACTATCAGTGTGATCTAAGCCTGTACAGCCTTCTGCTCCAGGTACGCCACAGCCTGGGGTCCGGCACACGGCGATTCTGCAGTGAGCCACATGCTGCTGCTGAGTAACTGAGGGCAGAGCAATATAAACCAAAAAACACTGAAGGAGGTGGGAGTCCTGAAATCTGCTTTACAAATGTTGCTCCGATCTTTGGCAGGACCCTGAACTCCACACACAAGTTCAAAGGAGCCCCGTGAAAGTAGCAGCGGAAAGACTATGGTACCTCATCAAAGAGGGCGGCTGCTGCCGGCGTGGGAAGGCAGAGTTTAGAGACTGGGTCAGCCCAGTCAATTGCTCACTAGCATAAAAATGGAGAGCCTTCAAAGAAGAATAACTGAATGCAGCACTTTTAAAATGTATCATCCAATATGTTCAGTATATACCACATAGTTACCGTCATGCAGAAAGAGGCAAACAAAATTAAACAAAACCCGAAGATGAGACCCATCAATCATGAGAATATACGTCCCAGATGAGACAGGACCTGAAAGCCCTGGAGAAGTAGGTACAAACAGAAACAAAACGGTGACCGTGAGCTCACAGATGGAGAAATCATAGCAGAAAAATGAAGGGTCACAGCGTCAGACCTGGGCACCTTAGCAAATTAGCAAGACCCATCTCAAAATAAAAAGCAAAAACATGCGGGCAATGTAGTTCAGTGTGAAGGCCCTGGGTTCAATGCCCAGTACCCTAAAAGAAAAACAGGAACCATAGTTCCCAGTATGGATCCCTGTGGCTGTTAGTGAGGACACAGCAGCAACAGTAGCTACACTGGCCCTTAGAAGAAACCAATGTCACGGTGCCACCCTCTGTGACTGTGGCATCCCCAAGAGGGCAAAGGCAGGCAGCTGCTAATACAACAGCCAGGCCAGTCTGTGAGCTTGGCCATTTAGGGCCAAGGAAAGAGCCTGCTGGAACAGACCTGGACATGCTTCAGAGGGAAATAACAGAATCCACTTCGCAGAGCTCTCTGTGGGTGCTGCAGGCATTGTCACTCACAAGCCTGGTCTTTTATGTCCGTCCGCATGCAGCTCTTCTGCCCAGACTTTTCTTGCCAATCCCCTGCAGCCACCAGGTCGCTCTCTACCATCCAGGAGGCTGTGTCGTCCAAAGCTCAGACCACTTCCGCATAAGGTAAAGAACTGGGTGCACAGCCAGGCACGGAGGTGCACGCCCGTAATCCCAGCACTCGGAAGGCTGAGGCAGAAGGAGCACTCTGAGTTTGAGGCCAACCTAGGCTCCATACTGAGTTCAAGGCCAGCCTGAACTGCACAGTAAAACCCTGTCTCAAAAAGTTTTTTTAAAAAAAGGAAGAAAGAAACAGAAAGAAAAGAAAACCGGTGCACAACTGCCATCCTGCCCTTGGGAAGAGCTCCCTTGGCTCCACCCTTTCCAGGCACCCTGAGCTGACTCCAGAGCCCACACTCTGGCTCTTTCCTTCTGCCCCCCCCCGGGGCTGCACAGGACCCCGCACAGCCACAGGAGCCCCACTGTCCTACCGGCCCCGCAGGCAGTGACTGTGTCTTCCCAGCACTGCTCCCCTCAGACACTGAGTGTGGGCGGAGCTCTGCCCCAGAGCTGACTCTGCAGGATCTGACCCAGGCTGTCCAGGGGCCGCCTGCCGACCAGACCCCGCACTGAGCAGCAACTCTCGCTCTGAAGGGAGGCCTGGCTGATGCATCGAAAATAGCGGAGCAGATGGCCCACATTCCATGCCCAGCAAAACCCTGAGTGTGAGCACATGTTAATGGATGTGTGATGAAACAGACAGTGAATGTTTAAATTTGTTAGAGTTGAACAACAGGAAAACACATTGCCGTGAACCTGCCTCCAACTCTCCCCCTCACTTCGATCGCACTTCCCCTATCATTCTGGCCATTTGTGAGTCAATTCTTAAAGTCCTTCATGTTGTTACCAGGTGTGCGCAAACATACTCTGAACGCTGGTCCCAGGTGCCATCCAGCAGGAAGGCAAGCTTATAAAAACAACATCATTTCCTTCCTTGTACAATCTTTGGATCTGAATTGTTCTTGTTCTCCTAGGATCTTGAGGTGCATCCTTAAGTTATTTGTTTGGGCTTGCTCTATTTTCCTGATGTGGGCCCTCACAGTTGTAAACTTCCTTCACTGTATGTTATACCAGCATTAACCTTCATTCTAGGAACTGTCAAAATTCTTTCTGGATTTCTTCTGTAACCCATGGATTACTGAAGGATGTATTGTTTACTGTCCATGTGTTTGCATAATTTCTGGGTTTCTTTTGCCATTGATTTCTATTCTCATTGCACTGATCTGATAATGTTCATGGGATAATTTTGACTCTTCTGTATTTATTTAAGCAAGCTCTATAGGCTACCGTGTGGTCTATTTTGGACAGAGTTTTGTGTACTGCTGAGAAAATATGTATTCTATTGTTGTTGGACACAACACTTAGTAGGTAGCTATTAAGTCAGTGTGTTCAAAGGTATGGCTCAACTCTGATATTCTTGATATTTTTGTTTCGTTTGCCTATTTGTGATGGTAGGGTATGGAGGTCCCCCACTGTAATTGTGTTGATATTTATCTCACCTTTTATGTCCAACAGTGTTTGTTATGAAGTTGGGTGTGCCACTATTTGGTGCATATATATTTATAGTTGTTATCTCTTCCTGTTAAACTGAAAGGGAAGGAGTCCTGCCAAAGTCATTCCTGGAAGCTAGCATTCCCTTGATTCCAAAACCAGATAAAAACTCAACAACAAAAGAAAACTACAGGCCAAACTCTTTAATGAAGCAAAAGTCCTCAGCAAGATACTGGCAAACTAGAGGTTAGTCGAGGGTCATGCTTCCAGGTATGTGTGATCTGTTATATAAAAGTTTAGATCACCTGTAATGAATGTTATATTTCTCTTGTATATGTAACACAGAAGGATGTCATATTAAGTCAATAAGTGTAAAAAATGCAGGATTATGAGCAACAATGGTAATGCAACAGACACCTTAAAAGAAAAATAAATACATGTAACATCTATGTATGCATAATATGCATGTTTCTAAGTGGATAAAGCAATATTCCCACAACACATACTAAAAGGAAAAATTGTAAACATAAACCCCATTTCCAAGGAACTACTATGCAGTGAAATATTCATCATCAGTTCAACATGCACATACGAGGATTTTTATTGCAATAGTGTTTTAATAGCAAAAAAAAGAAACCAAAGTGCCTATCAAAAAGGGATATCTGAATAAACTATATCAGAGTCATGCCATAAATAAGTAGTTTAAAAGAATGAGTTAATAGCCAGGCATGGTGGTGCATGTCTATAAGCCCAACAGTTATGAGGCTGAGACAGGATTGCTGCAAGTTTGAAGACAGCCTGGGCTACATAGCGAGTTCAAGGCCAGCCTGGACTAGACAGGGAGACCCTGCCTCAAAAAAGCCAAATAAATAAATACACAGGTTAGATCTCATGTGAACCCTCATGGAGAGGACAGGCGATACATAAAGTTAGAAAATAAATGCAGAGTTGGTAATGTTTATTGAAGTGTTGGTAAAAATGTGTGGAAGGAAACAGAACCTCAACAAGTTAATAGCAGTTCATTCTGGGCAGTATTTGTCTTCTTCGCACATTGTATGCATTTTTCAAGTAAGCCACCAGGAGAATATACACTTTAAAGATGTAAGTGTAAAACAGTTTTGAATGTAGTAAAGATGTGGAAAATACTCAAGGTCTGTTAGAGGTTTTGCTCTTTTAAAACAAACACGCTTCTGCAGCCCAGCAATGCAGAAAGGAAGGCTACATGCTATGCACTTATGCATAAGCAGGTGAACACACAAGACACTGCTGCACAGTTATGTAAATAGAGTATGTGGAGCACTTCCAGTGGACGTGGCTGGCTATGGTTCCCACAGGAACAAGAGCATGGGCTGAAAATGGCATCAAACATGAGCTTCTGATAATAGTCTTGTTGACCTTGGGTTTGGTCACTAGTAACCTCTACACATACACACATACACACACATATACACACACAATATAAAGTATAATCAAAAATAAGGTAAATGTTTAAATTTTTAAAACATTTTATGACACTGAAGGACACTAATGCCCTCAAAATCCTCCCCCTTCTTTTCTTTGAACACACTCATCCCATCACCCCTGCCACTTTCTGCAGCAGCTCTGGAGTCCTCTTTCCTGAGTGTCTTTAGCTGTGCTGTCCTGGCTGCCTCAGTGTCCTAAATCAACTCAAAACGTTGACTTCTTGGGGTCGTTTTTATTCTGGGGAGGAGCCGGAAACCACACAGTGCCAGACCTGCTGACTAAGGTGGATGAGGACACAGAGTCGCACCTTCATGAGCCACCTTTCCCCGGATGGTGCTCAGCAGGAGCGGTCGCTGTACTTTTTATCATACTTTGTAAAGACACTCAGGAAAAAGGACTTCCAGAACTGCTTTGAAAAGTGGTAAGACTGATGGGGTAAGAAGTGTGGTCAAAGCAAGAGGGAGTATTTTGAGGGAATTAACAGCAATGTGTCTTTTGCTGTAATAATTACATTTTAATATTCACTGTGTATTTCAATCACCTGGTATACATCTGTATGTGTGTGTGTGTATGTGTGTGTGTGTGTGTGTGTGTGTGTGTATGTAGGATATATACAGCAAATATCTATATGGAACCAGTACCATGCTGCATAGATGATATATTTCCTAAATGTCTACTTATAATGTATTGCCTATTTTTGAAGTATCTAGAACTTTTCAATTATTCCTTGTAACATCTTGGTTCATAAAATTTTTTTTTTGAAATTTGGGTTACTAGTCGGGCGTGATGGTGCACTCCTGCAATCCTAGTACTTGGAAGCCCAAGGCAGGAGGATAATCGGGAGTTCAAGGCCAGCCTGGGCTACAAAGTGAGCTCAAGGCCAGCCTGACTTGCATAGCAAGACACTGGTGGAGATTCTCAGGAGAAAATGAAAGGTAGGGAGAACCTGGTTCTACAAACTGGCCTTCTGATTTTCTTTAGGGATCTTGGCTCTTGACCAGGTTGACTGAAGCTACATCTCACAGCCATGACAACTAGCAATGGGCTGGCCCATAGGCAGCTGTCTAAGTGCGCACCATGAGATGCTGAGTGGTTCCTAACTTCTAGATGCTTGGTTTCCCAAGGGAGCCTCCTTACATGGCAACATTTGGTGATGTTCATAACCATCTGTCTGGACATTGAAGTCACACCTAACTCTACTCAGTGTCTCATGCACACCAGGTATTCTTCTAAAACTCATTCTGCATTTCTTCATTTATTTTTCACAATGACCCCATGATTTACTTCCTCATCATGACAGACCCTTCCAAGACTACGCCCAGTGACACATTCCTTCTAACCAGGCTGCACCTCCTGACAGCCGGTTCAGCCACGAACTCATCCACGGACTGATCTACTGATGAGGTAAGCAGCACCCCCATGACCCAGTCATTTTCCAAAAGTGTCACGCTCTGGTGTATTTCTGAATACATGAAACTTTGGGGGATGCTGTGGATCAAACCCATAACATTCTGCCCTTGACCCCCAAAGAGCTTATATCCATCTCATTATGCAAAATGCAAGAGTTGCCAAAATACTAACAGTTATAGCCCTGCTGTAAAGTTCAAGTCCACAGTCTCCTCCTACAACTCAAGGCAATCTCTTAGCTGTGAGTCTCTGTATAAAGTTTTTCAATTTTTTTTAATATTAAAAGTATTCCCAATATGCAGTGGCACGGTATAAATATTCCCATTATAAAAATGAGAAATAGAATGGAAATGAATCTGATGAAAACCCAGTGGGGCAAACATTAAATCGCGTAGCTCCATGTCCAGCATGTGTGACAGGCTGTGGAGAGGTATGAGCTCCAAACAGCTGGGGAAGCCCCACCCCTACGGCACTGCTGGTTGCAGCCCACGTGGCCTCTCTCTTGGGCTGGCTCCACTCAGAGCCTTCCAGGATTCCTCGACAAATGTCCACCTTCCTGGCTAACTTCCTGGGCTCTACACTGCACCTTTGGTTTCACCCTTCCAGCTTCAAATATCACTCTCAGGGGCTCCTGGCAGAACTATGACCCTATCACACATTTTTGCCTGGCTTCCCCGGTCTCCTTCTAAAATCTTTTTTTTCTTTTTGGCGGTACTGGGGATCAAACTCAGGACCCTGTGCTTGCTAGGCAGGCGCTTATTCCACTGAGCTATATCCCCAGCCCTAAAATCTGATAGAAGCCTCTATGAACCTATTTCTCTTGCATTGTGTATGCCTGAAAAACCAGCACCATGAGGATGGTGCCAAGGTCTGTTGCTGGTTCTAACAGTGGCCTGGTGCCCTTGGGCCACTGCTGCAGTGCCTTCTGAATGCCCTGGAGGATGAACTCAGGGAAGTACTTCCCTTGCCAGCCCTGATTGACCAGGGTGCCCTGGGGCTGTCTTTCTAAGGCAAAGTCTTTTAATGGAGTTTACCATTTTATACCCTTTGAGTTTGCAGTGGGTGGAGTGTGGCCGTATCCTGAGATGTCAAGACATCTTGCTGTCTTGATACAAAATATTTGGCTTCTTTTTCATGCTAATCTTTTCAGCAACCAGGTACTCCTTGACCTCAACTTTACAAGTGCTTCCTTTCTTGCCAAGCTGTAGTTCCCAAATTATTAGCTTTGCTTCTCATTCTAATTCTCCCTGGTGCTCAGTGCACAGTGGGAAGGAGGTGCACAAACCTCTGTATCCCAAGGTAACACAGGAAAAACAACATTCTGTTTCCTTGGGCCTGCGGTTCTGCCTCAGCCCTGGCCTCGAGTTATACAAAGTTCTATTAGAACTGAAATGATTTTTAAAAATTGTTTGCTTCTATGCTTAAACTTTAAAATCTAAACCAACTTCCTTTTATTTTTAAAAATCTGAGTTTGTGATATTTAAAAGGTTGAGAGCTGGGTATGGTGGCACACGCCTGTTTACCCAGCATTCTTGGAGGCTGACGCAGGAGGAGCCCTAGTTCCAGTCTAGCACGGGCAACTGTGCAACTTAGACTGTCTCAGAATAAGAAATAAAAGAAGGGCTGAGGATGTAGCTCAGTGCAGAGATCCTGAGTTCATTCTGAGAGGCAGACAGACAGACAGACAGACAAAGACTGAGAGCGACTCCGTAGCTATTGTCTTCCAGCAAGTGATCAATGCTTTGACCAGATTCACGTCCACAGGGCAAAGGAACTCTACCCCTTCTTGACAGTTTCCATCCGGGCTGAACATATCGAAAAAGGGGTTTTTTTGCATAAACAGCCCAATGATCCAAATCAATTTTGTCACTCTGCTTGCTAAATCTGTCATAATGACAATGACACAATGCTGGTAATTTATTGTCAAGGAAATGATACCTCTGTTATCACGTCCTCCATCTCACTTTATCCAGCAAGATAACATCTTGCAATACTCTGGAAAGGGAAGGCTTGCTTACAAAATGTGCAGACCCGCACCGTGCGCAGCTCATGTGTGTGGTCCTGATGGTCAGGAAGTAAAACACACGGTAACATCCAGATCATTACTGCCGTGATATCATGCAGATGGGGTTTTTTCTTTTTCACTTCTTCCAAATATGCAAATTTACCCAGTAGCAAACAACAGTCCTTCTCTTTGATAGTACACGATCACTTGCTTACAATGGGAGGAGCACTTCTGTGAACCACAGGAGTCACAAAGCACAGGCCAGCTGTCAGAAGTTAGTGTCCAGGTGTCCCTTAGCTCTCACAGTACTGCTTCCCCTTGTCCTCCTCCTCC